>PYAF01005145.1:0-40558 GCA_007407185.1 Glycine tomentella | reverse complement strand
CAATTCCACTTGGGTTTTGGGGGACTTGGGTTTTTTCCAATACACCCCATCATGCCCAACACTTTTGGGCTTGGTGTGTGGATAATAATATGGTGGGTGGCTCATTTAATGAATCTAGAATAATATCTAATACCATCTTAGCACGTGGGTTTGGGCCTAACGTAACCCTTTAAGCTGGGTGAGGGTTATCCCCCCCACTTGTATATTCTATCTTTGCTTTATCTCTAACCAATGTGAGACTTGAGTTTTTCCCAATAGTACTTTCCAGTATCGTCATTTTATTTATAAATTCTTTCTTACAGATTTTTTGTTCTTTGTGTCAGGAACTGTATTTATGCCCCCAAAATGGTCATTAGGCTATCATCAATGCCATTCGAGTTATTTATCTGACAAGAGAGTTCTGGAGGTACTTGGTGTTTTCTCAGTGGGGTGATTCTGGGATTAGTTGCATTCATATGTAGAAAACTGGAGACTCTGAATATGCATGTGTTCCAATTTCTATCTGCTTTTGTTATAGGCTTTTTGCCTTTACTGCTTTTTTGGTTAAGAAAAATTGAAATCTTCTAAAGTTCTATTAGGTATACCTGTATTTTAATGTGTAAGATATCTGGGGTTTTTGGATGAGATGATTGCATGCCTATGCTTGATGTCCGCCAAGGTAATATTTAATCAGAAGAATGTGGCAGGATATCAAATTTCTTCATTATTGGGCATACCTTTCAATAGACCTTAGAATCTTAGAGGCTGGGAATCTTAAGCAAATAAACACAGTTTAAATAATGCATTTGTAATTGAATATGGAAATCTGAATGAACTGCAAAATGTAGACATTACCCCATGTTGGGAATCTTTAATAACTTTCGGCTCTCATACTAAGCATGGGTTTCCAAAATTTCCATGCATTCCAGATAATATTCTTTATATGTAGACATTCAAAATACCTAGGAATTTAGGAATTCTGCATTGCTATCAACTTAGTTCTGTACATTCTAACATTATTGGTTGTGAGTTATTCCAAAGCATGTTTTTTTTGTCTTTGATTTGTTAACAATTAAAATTTGCAGGTTGCAAAAACATTCCGGAAAAAAAGCATACCTTGTGATGTGATATGGATGGATAACAATTACATGGATGGTTTTCGTTGTTTCACCTTTGACAAGGCAGGTTTTTTTACTCCTAGAAAAAAGGATCAACTACAGTATCATAATTTTGATTTTAGATCTTTCTAATTGTGCACATGGATTGATTTAGTGTTTAGTACCTGTATACATAAATTGTATAATATAATTTCCTTTTATTAGCTAACATTAGTTGTCCAACCTGCACTGGTAATTTGAAAAATACTTAGTAAACTTTTGGGTTGTCCATTTTATTGTCTATGACAATATATTTTTGTTTAGAAAAGTATGTATTGTGATATCTTTCAGGAGCGTTTTCGAGATCCCACGTCTTTAGTGAAAGATCTCCATTATAATGGTTTTAAAGCTATTTGGATGCTTGATCCTGGAATAAAGCAGGAAGAGGGTTATTTTGTATATGATAATGGTTCTAAAAAAGATGTTTGGGTCCAAAAGGAAGATGGAAATCCTTATGTTGGTAATTTTTTTCTTGTCTTTTAGACACAAATATTTCTGTACTTCATTCATGCCTTCTTTCCTTTCTGTGATACATTATCCCATATATACATTCTCAGGAGAGGTGTGGCCTGTCCGATGTGTCTTCCCTGACTATACACAGTCAAAAGTTCGTGCATGGTGGGCTAATTTAGTTAAAGACTTCATATCCAAAGGTGCTGATGGTATATGGAATGATATGAATGAACCATCTATCTTTAAGGTATTTTTAATCTCATTGGTTTCTTTTCTTCGAATAATTTTGAAACAATATTTGATCCAAATCCTACTAACTGAGTCTGTGACTCTTGATTTGTTCCATTTCTACCTTCTGCAATCATTTCTTTTTTAGGTTGTAACAAAAACAATGCCTGATAGCAATGTTCATAGTGGAGATAGTGAACTTGGAGGTTGTCAGAATCATTCTTTCTATCACAATGTAATATACTTTGCCCTTTATTTTGATTTTGGATACGCACATTATTTTATCATAAGCTTCTTGACAATGCATACAAGTGGGAGGCAGTTGGATTATATAATTAGATACTGCCTGCATCTTGGTTTTGATGCTAGTGTTTGAATTTAGATTTGTTGTGTGCTTTGATGCTTTACCTTGCAGTTATGAAGTTTCTCAATTATTATGACTGTTCTCTATAGGTGTATGGTCTTCTGATGGCAAGATCAACCTATGAAGGCATGAAACTGGCTAATGAAAAGAAGCGTCCTTTTGTTCTTTCAAGAGCTGGATTTGTTGGCAGCCAAAGGTATGCTGCAACATGGACTGGAGATAATCTTTCAACCTGGGAGCATCTTCATATGAGTATCTCCATGGTACTTCAGCTGGTAAGATTACATTAGTAGAAAGGATCCTATTTCCCTTGAGCAACATTTTTTGATGTTGTCTTTGTGCCATTAATTAACTTCTGCAGTTTCTTGTGAAGCATTTATGGATACACAGTATATGTGTAGCTGGATCTAAGTTATAACAAATAGTTGTTAGCTTAATTTTTGGAAACATTTGTCACCCAATGATAAATGATACTTTAAATAGGTGCCACACAATAGTATCCTCATAAGACAAGATGTCTGACTGCTAGTAGCAGTCATGATCACGAAGGCTATATTAATATTGTCATGGATTGTCCTTTTCCATTTTCTTAGAGTTGTGATGTCCTTTATTCTTTATGATGCTTTTGGCATTGGAGTTTTGCTAAGATTCTTTATGAGAACTATCTGCAGCGAGAGTGATATATATATATATATATATTTTTTTTTTTATATTGTCTCATTGGTGGCAGGTTTTTTTCATAATTATTAAAATGTGGTTCAGTTCCAGATGAAATTCGATGTTATTGTCTTACTATAATCTAATATTTACTTCATATTTAAGCATAAAACCTGAATGATAGGAAATAATATTATTTCTGGATAATATCTGAATGAATTACAATGCTGTATTTACCGTACGATATATTGGCAAAACTAACTGTATTAGTTATGTAATATTAAACCATTCATGTACTAATTGGGGTTGGGTCTAGCGGAAGGGATTAGTCTCTCACAAGTCACAATGCATTGTACTAAGGTTTTAATCTCCACTGGCAGAGGTGCTTACATTTAGTTACCAACTGTGCCTCGAACAGGATTCTCTCTGAGGGAGGATAACTATGAGAAACAAAAAAATAAAACCCATTCATGTGTCTTCATCTAGTAGCTTAAGGTTTTGGGATTATGGGTTCATGACATGGTATTAAAGTCTCTATGACCAAGTGGTATAGAGTTCATTCCTTGCTGACCCAATTCTTCTAATAAATTGATGAATTTTTATTAAGATAGGGAAAATTGTGTGCTGTTCACACTTCAAGTCTAAAATGTTTCTTGCATGCGGTGTGTCAGAAATATAATGTCTTATATTTTGGGTTTGACCTACCTCAACCTTAAAAGCTAGTTCATATTAGAGTATTCTTACTCGTTAGTAGTCTATGGCCAGCTGTCAGTTTGTTAGGTTACTAACTGTAGTTAGTAACTGTTAGAGTTAGTTTTCAGTTACACTCCCTATATAAAGAGCTGTAACAGAATTGTGTAACTTGGCTTTTCATTTTTTTTCCAATCAATGAGAAACTTTAGCTTTTCAGCTTCTCTCAGAATCTATCAGTTCATAGGGTGTGCGGTTTCCCTTCACTTATATACTTTATCTTGGTACTATCTCTAGCTGAGACTTGTGTTTTTCCCAATACACCCCCTCATGCCCAACACTATTGGGTTTGTTGCGTGGATAATATGGTAGGTTTGGCGTTAAAGGCTCTGATACCATCTTATATTTTGGGTTTGGACCTTACTCAACCCTAAAAACTAGATCATAGAGTGAAGGTTTCCCTTCACTTATATACTCCATCTTGGCACTATGTCTAGCTGATGTGGGACTTGGGTTTTCCTAATATATTGTAAATTCATTCATTTGTCTACTCCTAATAGTTTAAGCTCTTGTAATTGTTGGTTCATGACATTAAACAATCACTTTGAATATATGTTATATTTCCCATAATAGTTTGCTTTTCTTGTGTTCAGGGACTTAGTGGTCAGCCACTTTCAGGTGCTGATATTGGTGGATTTGCTGGAAATGCATCACCTAGACTTTTTGGAAGGTGGATGGGTGTTGGTTCCTTGTATCCCTTTTGCCGAGGGCATTCTGAAGCGTGCACCACTGACCATGTACCTTGGTCTTTTGGGGAAGAGGTTAGTTCATCTTTGTGTGTATAAAATCAATATTCTTATGGTTTCCAACTTGTTATATGTTGGACATTTATCTAAATTCTAAGTTGAAATTTCTTGTCAATATATATCACGTGGAGTAAAAATAATGAATAATGAAGGCTGTAAATTGAGCTTGATCATAAGCTTGGTATCAACTTAACAAATTTGAGTTAATGAGACAATTAGTGCATAATCTCATATATTTCATTTCGTGCTTTAAGTTCTGGGGGGTGCACATTTGTTATTAACTTATTATGTGTTTATTTTAATTGGCAAGGTGTCTTAATTGCGATCACCCCTAGCCTGCCTTAGTTGCAGCCTTAATTACAACCTTAAGGGTGGTATTTAGGGTTTGTTTGCATTGATGGAAGAGAATGGAGTGGAGGGGAAAAATGTTCCCTCGTTTGGACTAAAGATATGGCATACATAGAACTTAAAAATTTGGGCAATCCTCACCTTACAAGTCAGTTTTGTGGTTGAGGTAGCCCTTAAGCCCAAATTCGAAGATGGTATCAGAGCCTATCCTAGATCCATTGTTGGGCCTCCTGCATTGCATGCTCTACACTGGTAGCCTTGGGCATGAGGGAGAGTGTTAAAGCTTCCTTGCGGTTACTCGGCCCACCTTACTTGTGGCCTCTTTGGGGGTTGTCTTATTTGTGGCCTCAAGGGTGGTGTTTAGTCCAGCATCAACTAGAGTAATGGCTTAAATAAAGCGTATAAAACTTGAGTAATCCTTACCTTATAAGCCAATTTTGTGAGGATGGGTCAGACACTATGCCAAAATTTTAATTTTTTCTAGGGCCACTTTTTCCCTTCAGTGGAACTTATATCCATTGGATGTATATCCTTATCAATTCATTAAAGAGATCTAGGATGGAGGACATAAGAAAATACTGCATTCATCATCATGCATTCTATTCAAGAGCATTTACTTAAAATTGTATTCTGCTACTAGCCTAATCTAGATTTTATTTTTGTAGGAGTAAATTGTTGTTAGTATTTGCTAGCACCTTCTGACTATATTATGCATGAACAATATATTTCTTTATGAGGAGGGATCAAGTTACTCCAAGAGTACCTTTAACAGAGTTCCTCCTCATCCTCACCCTTCATTTTCTTGTAATCTAATGGTTCTAAAGAGCAACACATCTCAACTTTTAGATTACAAGAAAATGAAGGGTGAGGATGAGGAGTAACTCTCTTAAGAGTTACTCTTGGAGTAAGTTGATCCCTCCTCTTTCTTTATTATAAAAACCTTTAATTCTTATTTATGCAAACCTAGCACTATCTGATAAAGGTTAGGACACATTTCTGTGATGCATGAGAAGATGGGACAATTTACAATCCTTAAGTTTCTCACATTATGAAATGGTGTTCTGTAATTTGTGCATCACTAACTTCAGCTCAAACTTTTAGTGTGAAGAAGTTTGCCGATTGGCATTGAAGAGGCGCTACCGCCTGATCCCACTTATCTACACTCTTTTCTATTTTGCTCATACACGGGGCACACCAGTGGCAACCCCTACTTTCTTTGCTGGTGGGTTCATGTTCTGTTTACTAATTTGTGCGTCTTTGGTTTGTTATGATATTTGAGCATATTTCAAGTATATCATGATTTTTTTTTTTTTTAATTTTATATATATTTTGCTTTTGCAGATCCAAAAGATCCTAGCCTGAGGAAGCTTGAAAATTCATTTTTGCTTGGTCCAATCTTAGTGTTTGCAAGGTTCTTCTACTTCTTTACTTGTCTATCATCAATCTAGATGAAACTGCTATATTGTCTTGAGATGCCTTTGCAGGAAATAGGCTGGTTTTCCTGATGCTTCTATGCACACGTACTGCCGATAGCTTTTAGTCATCGAGAAAGGATGAATGATAAAAAAAATTACATTTTTCTTTTCCAACTTGTAAAACAATTAAATATGCTCATGGTAAATCCCCTGATATGTTCATCTTTCATTTTTTTTAATAAGAAGAAAACATTAAATTCATTAAAAATTAACAATGTGGATATAGGAATTAGAAATGATACTATTTAGCACAACTGCACAAGAGAAGCAAAAATAAATTATTGTAATATAAAGCCAAGTTTATCTATCTTCATTGAGATTTGATATATGCTGTCTATGGATGTTCGCTACTGGTTTCTGCTCCTCTCATGTCTATGTGGATTTCTTTGAATTTAAGTTGATTTCCCATTCCAACTTTATCTGGCCATGTCCATTTTGCATTATTAAATGTAAATATTAATAATTAATAATGTGTAATGTTATCTCTTATTCATTAACAATTCATATTTATAAGTTTTGTGGTCTTTGGATCTGATGCTTTTTTGGGTAGCAGCTCTCAAGTTTGATAGAATGCTGTACAATTTGTGCTGATTTAACATGTTATTTGTATCTTGATCAGCACCTTACGTAGGCAGGGTTTGGATAAGTTGGAGATTACTTTGCCTAAGGGGATATGGCTGAATTTTGATTTCAACGATGCACATCCGGTATTTTTTTTTCCTGTTCTATTGGTTTTTATTTTATTTTAGTAGTATTTTAATTTATTTTCTGTCAAAAAAAATGATTTGCTTTCCTTTGTTTTTTGTTCTGTCTGGGGCATGTCAGGATTTGCCAGCTTTATACTTAAAAGGTGGATCGATTATTCCTGTGGGCCTCCCTCATGAACATGTTGAAGAGGCTAATCCTTCAGATGACTTGACTCTTTTTGTGGCTTTAGATGAACATGGTAAGTCAATGCATTCAATTTTCCCTTGGCATGCTTTTACAGCTATCTTGATAAGGTCTGTACTCTTCAGATTAACATGTTGCTCTTACAGGCTGTATGAATAAGATTTATGGTTTGTTTGGTTTGGAAGAAATTGTGGGGAGCTAATTTGAGGTTATGAAAACAGTTTATGACTCCTATAAGTTCTCACCTTATTTTTATAAGCTTCTTGGCCTAATTTATCAAAATAAGCTCTTTTCAACATGCCAATAAATTTTATGGTTAAATTTATGGCATAAACCCTTACATGATAAGAACTTATTGAACTAGTGTTTGATTAAGTTCTTTACCTAAAGGCACCATTAATCATTGACAGGGAAAGCTGAAGGTGTTCTATTTGAAGATGATGGTGATGGATACGAATTCACAAAAGGCAATTATTTATTAACACATTATGTGGCTGAACTTAAATCATCAGTTGTTACTGTGAGTGTCCAAAAAACTGAAGGATCATGTGAAAGACCTAAACGCCGCCTGCATATTCAATTATTGCTGGGTGGGGGTGCAATGGTATGTGCTTTTCTGTGAGATGAAACTACAAAGAATTTGAAACTTGTGTCAGAAAGAAACTGTAAAAAACCTCTGCTTGATTCCATCCTTTACTGGATACTTGATCTTAATATTTATATAGTTATGTTTTTATGCAGCTTGATACATGGGGAACTGATGGAGAAGTTCTGGAACTAATGTTGCCTTCGGAAGATGAGGTGTTGAAGTTAGTATCTACTAGTGAGAAGAATTACAAGGACCGTTTGGGTATTTGCTTGTTCAAATATTTTACTTCACTGGTTTATGAATATTAATTTATATGATATTTATGAATGCGTTGTATCAATTGTCCAATTCTTATTTTCTTGAGCATCATTTTCTCTGCTGATGCTACATTTTATTCTTTAGTATAGTGTTTTGTAGTTTGTTTATCTGTTTCAGACAATCCTGTTTTATGATCTGACATGTCAATTTTTGAAGATATTTCTTGGTTTTGATATTCACCTTATTATTTCTATGCCGTAGTTTCCATGTCTTTATTATCTGCCGATGGTTTCTTTTCCCTTGGTTGAGAATTGTCTGAATTGGTTTTTTTGCATGGGTATTAGTTCTCTTATCATGTCCTTGAGTAGAGTGGATGCTGACTACTGGTTTTCTTCTGCAAATTATGTTGTATTTTACATCTAAATTGTATGTAACACGCATTCGATGATCCTAAAAATGCCAATTGTATATCAAGGTGTGCTACTTTCTGCTATTTTTTTTTGGCAGAAAATGCAACTCCAATTCCTGATGTAGAAATAGAAGAGGTTTCTGGACCCATGGAAATAGAGCTTTTAAGAACTCCCATTGAACAGCAAAGTGGTGAGTGGAATCTTATGTTGTTACTTGGATTGCGGGTAGAATTATCTGCATGACACATTCATACGTTGATTGTCGATAGCAATTTGTTTAATTTGTTTTTGAAGTAATTGGAAATGTATAATAATTAGCTTGTGCTGATATTTCTATCAAAATCAATTGGTAATTTTCAAACCAAACCAATTCAATTATAATTGAAGTAGCTCCATTGCAATTTTGCCTCTTCATTTTTTAGGGATTGAACATTAGAAGATTTTATGCAATTGTTTTGTTTGGAAAAATTGAATTCTGTCATCACTTATGGAGAGTAGTCCATATCTATAGAAGAATGTAGTACCTATATTTGACCCACAGAATATATGATTTCAAGTTTTTTTGTTTTTTTTTTTATTTTTTTAAAGACGTTACAATTTTTTTTCCTTTGTGACTAGACATAGAAGACCATGTTAGTCTGATGCCTGAGGAGGTGAGTACGCCAACTGATGGAACAACAAATATTGTTGATTGTAATGACGCATTCAAGACTACAGAGGTAATTGAACGGTAAATTAATCTTGTTATGTTATCAACATATGGCCATAAAACTCTTAACTTTTATCTATATTTCAGCTTTTCCCTTCCCGAGATGCTGTGCTGAATTGGGCTCGAGAAGTTGCAAAAGAGAAAGGATTTGTCCTTACTATTTTGAGGTCAGAAACACATAAAGGAAGTAATAAAAAGAATAATAAAGGGAAGACATATGTAATTCTGGGTTGCGAAAGGAGTGGAAAATATAGACCATACAAGAATACATTATCTAAGGTGACTAGTTCCAAAAAATGTGAGTGTCCCTTCAAGCTAAAGGGAAAAGCTTTGAACAAGGATGAAGGCTGGATTGTTAAGGTAATGTGTGGTTATCACAACCATGACTTAGGGGAAACATTAGTGGTGGGTCATTCATATGCTGGTCGACTGACTGCTGAAGAGAAGTCATTGGTCATTGATATGACAAAGAAAATGGTGGAGCCGAGAAACATACTACTAACATTGAAGGATCACAATAATGTCACTACTATCAGGCATATTTACAATGCTCGACAAGCATATCGATCTTCTCAGAAAGGTCCTAGGACAGAAATGCAACACCTACTAAAGTTATTGGAACATGATCAATATGTGTATTGGAGTAGAAAGGTGGACAATTCCGATGCTATCAAAGATATATTTTGGGCACATCCAGATGCCATCAAACTTTTAGGTTCTTTCCACACTGTCTTGTTTCTTGACAATACTTATAAAGTCAACAGGTATCAATTGCCACTGCTTGAGATTGTTGGTGTTACATCTACGGAGTTAACATTCTCTGTTGCATTTGCTTATATGGAGTCGGATGAAGTTGATAACTTCACTTGGGCACTACAGAAGCTAAGAGAACTGATTGTCAAAGACAACGAACTGATTGTCAAAGACAACGAGATACCTCCAGTGATTATAACTGTTAGAGACATTGCTCTGATGGATGCAGTGCAAGCGATCTTTCCAAGCTCTTCTAATTTGTTATGTCGTTTTCATATAAGCAAGAATGTGAAGGCTAAATGCAAGTTGATAGTTCATCCGAAGGAGAAATATGACTTGGTGATGGATGCATGGGATAGTGTTATGAATTCTCCTAATGAGGGTGAGTATATGCAACGGTTGACATTACTTGAAAAGGTTTGCTCAGATTTTCCTACTTTTGGCGATTATGTGAAAAATACGTGGCTGATTCCTCACAAGGAAAAGTTTGTTACGGCGTACATAGATCGAGTGATGCATTTGGGTAACACAACCATTGACAGGTATGCTTAAATTTATATATTAATAATTAATAAATAATAATAATTTATCACAATACATTATAATTATTATGTTAATTATTATTATAACTATAATTATTATGCTTATGTGCTATTATGCTGCTTATTATGTTAATTAATATTATTATTCTATTTATTATGTTTATTATTATTATTATAAATAACTATAACTATTAATAATCTATAATAACTATTATGTTAATTATTATTCTTCTATTTATTACGTTTATTATTATTATAAATATCTATAAGTATTAATAATCTATAATAACAATTAATAATGGAATTACCCCATTTGGTGTACACATCTCATTGGACAATTTTACCTTTAAACTACTTCTTAAATTTCAAATTTTTCTTCTAATTTATTTTAACTTCTCAATACTTTTATATTTTTAGTTTTTATTTTATTGTTATTTTTATTAACTGTATTTAAATTCTATTTTTTTATTTGAAAAATTTGGAGAGCCCCTAGCAATTATAATGTTAACTATTATGTTTTACTTCACAGGTTTGAAACAGCACATTGGAGGCTGGAGAACTTGCTTCAAGATAGTGGGGGGGATATGTGTAGTTGTTGGGATGCTATGAACAACATGATTAAATTGCAACACACACAGATTAAGGTGTCGTTTGACAAAAGTATAAACATAGTGGAATACAATGATCCATTCTATAGCAAGCTGCGGGGATTTGTATCGAGGAATGCATTGAGTTATATAGCTGACCATTATGACCGAGTTAAGACCGTTGGTATTGATATTGATGGTTCTTTATGTGGATGCACAATTAGAACTACACATGGTCTACCTTGTGCATGTGAACTTGCTAAGTATAGTAGGATGGGGCATCCAATTCCCTTACAAGCAATTCATGTTCATTGGAGGACGTTAAGCTTCAGTGACCAAGAAATGAACATCGAGGGGCTCGAGTTGGCGTTGCAACGTGAAGTGGATGCTTTGCGCAAGCAATTTCAGGAACTTGATTATGCTGGAAAAATTACTTTGAAGGCCAAATTGCGTGAACTAGCATTTCCTGATATAATTTTAATGTGTCCGTCTCCTGAAAATATTATTGATGCTCCAAAGGATCTGGGAGAGATAGACAAATCAATTGAATGTGATCCTTTATACCGGGAGCATGTTGATGCATCACATTCTGACCATGATAGCATGTTAGATCACCCTTCATCTTAGAAATCAGCCCATGAGAGTTTTGCCCAAATTCCTGTGGAGATTCATCCATTTATTGAAGACATTGTAGATGTGAAATAGATGAGAAATGTGCTTAATTGTCTTAAGATATACTGTGGTCTTAGTTTCTTTATCTTTATTTTTGTTTTTTGGAATTGCTAGTTTCTTTAATCCTTACATGGAAGCATTACTTTTTTCCTTCGTAGAGGTTAACCAACGTTATGTCAGTCAAGTCACCTTCTTAAGTTTGTGCATAAATGTCACTTTGTACAAGTATGATATTTATTTTATTATAATCGGGTCTTTAATTTAATCTATACTGTTTGGATAAGGAATTTTAATTTAAGAGAGGAATATACAGTAAAATACTTCGTTCGGGTAATTTTTCATATATTTTGATTAACTTTAATAAAATAAATTCAATTTTCAATAAAAAATTAAGAAATTGAAATTCTTGCCCTCTATATAAATGTGTTTTTTTTGTTATTTGAAGTTCTAATTTTTAATGGAGTCTCTTATTTTAATAACCTTTTAATTTCATCTATAAAACTTTCTTTAAAGAATTCGAATACAGTTTCAGTCAAATCTGGAAAAACAAATGCCCCTTTTACTAAGCATCCAAAAAAAAAAAAGAAACAAAGAAAAGCGTATGAAGTGTTATCTGTGTAAGGAATCCTTCTTCAACAGACAAGCTACTAGCTAATGTCCGAATGGAATTGATACTTCAACACAACATAAATAGCTTTTCCAATAATAAATATAGTAATTAAAAAATAATAAAAGATATAAATAAAATCCAAAAAGCCACGACGCGATGATCGAGGAAGCACTAGTGTTGTGGAGTAGCAGCAGTTACAGACACAGTTACAGCGTCAGCAAAGTTGGTTCGGTTCATTCTCCACTAAATCATCATCATCGTGTTCTTCGGAACGCGCCATTTTCATCTCCCACAATTTCTCTCAGGTTCCTTCCTTCTTCGTTCTCCCGTGTCACATTGTGGAACTGTAATATTCCTCTTTGCAATGCCGGCGTTGTCTTTAGTTCTTGCATGTTAATTCGGCAATCGGAGTTTGAATTGTAGAAATTTGAGTAACTTTTTAGTCAATGTCGCGTGATTTCATTTGAATTGAGAGAGAGAGATTACGTGATACGTGATTATTATTGTTATTTCTGAATTTCTTTGCGGCATGTCAGTGAAAGTATGTTCATGACTATTTATTTATTTTTTATTTATAATTTTTCTATTTTGGTTAAATTGGACAAGGACTGAATTGAACACTTGCATGGTTGTCACTAATGTAATTGTTTGGTTTGCATTGTGAGAAGCTTGTGTCCAAAATGGGTAATTATGAAGGACAAGCATTTACAAGTAGTGATAGCGAAGTCCGATCAGGGAATATGATTTTTGAGCCTATTTTGGAAGATGGAGTATTTCATTTTGATTGTTCTGTAAATGATAGGGAAGCTGCATATCCCAGTATTTCTTTTGTAAATAGCAATGATAGAGACACACCTATCACTACTCAGAAGGCTCCTCTGTATACCCCTACGTTTCAGTGTCTTCTAGAGCAGCAGGTTGTCAAACTTGAGGTCAGTTATTTACTTGCTTTATTTGCTTCTGGCATCAGATCTTTTGGTTGTCATCTTAAAAATATTGATTATCTTTTAAATTAAGGAGTGTTTGTTTATTAACTTTGTTTCCTGGCGTAATTTGCTGCTCATACCATTTCCCTGGTCTGGCCTTCAGATGATTGAATTTGTTTGTTTATCAATAAACTATTTTATTAAAAAAAACTAATGGAATAGAGAGAGAACGCGAGCGCGAGAGGGCTTGCGATCGGGGTCGTGAAGCCGAATGCTGCAATGGAGAGAGGGAGTGCGAACAACACCCCCATCTCCTCCGAAAGCATTCAACAATGGCAGTCAAATTTCAACACCCAAAAAAAATAATCAATCAACAAACAACACCAAACACCACTCAACAGCATAACCACCACCACTTTCTCTTCCACAACCCTCCTCTAATCGGCGGCGCCACCAGAGCTACCACCGATGAGGACCCCGATGTCAGAGTCGTCGCTCCTTCGCATTGCCACTTCAGACCTCGATACATTTCCAGCACTGAGAGTTAACGGTGTAACATGTGAAGAGACGGATGCTGCTGTCGGACCTGAGGAGTATTTTGGAGGAAGATTTGGACTTTTTGGTTTGGGGGAGGATGAGAGAGGAGATGTTAGCAGGGAGGGAAGCAAAGGCAGAAGAGGAAGGCAGAGGAGGAGGAGGAGGAGGAGGAGGAGGAGAAAGGGTTGGTGGAGGATTCTTCTGTTGTTGTTGCTGATGGTGGATGTGGAAGTGGAAAGGTGTGGTGCAATGAGAAGGAAGAGTGCGAGGGTGGTGCTGTTGCTGCACATTGTGCTGTGCTGCTTGCTATCTCTCATGTGTTGTGTCTGTGTTAGGTGTTGTTTCTCTCTCTTGCTAAATGTGGGAGAGAAAGAAAGAGAGGGAGAAGAAGATTTGTTAGGGTGGGAGTGGGAAAAAGGTTGAATCAGATGGAGAAAAGAGGAGGAAGAACGGGGAAGGAAGGGGAAAAAAAAAGACATTTTTTTTTAAATTAAATATATAAAAAATAATAATTCAAGTGGTTCATTGATATATATGTGACTTTACACGTTTATAATAAGTGGTTACATAATTGACCAAGACTAATCACAAAAATCTCTTACAAAACCTTAGAAAGTTTTAGGGATCTATCGAGAATTTTTTTTTCTTCAGGAAATAGTTGTAAAATTTGGATATATTTGAAGAATCTTTAATATATTTAAACCTTAAATATTGACATCAGGAAATAAATCTCCTTAAATTATCTTTATAAGCAAAATTTGGAGAATTCTCGTATCTAACAATTTGCACTCAATTAAAAACCCCATTAAATTAAGGAAAGGATACGGATCTTCGAAAAAAAGAAATTGCGAGAGCTAGAGATCTTGGCATTGGTTAGGTTCTGTAAACACGCTGCTGTTTGACACCTTTACTCAGCTATAATAATGATGTAAATTATGGTCTTATATCATTCATAGGAAGAACTTGTTATCATATATCCAAAGTGTTTTTGAATTACAAAAAATTAGCTGCAGCTAGATTACAATTTGAGAAGTGCAATGTTCTAAAGCACAAGAAAATTTGAACTTAAAGAATATTATGATTGCCTCTATATTTTAAAGAGGAAAGAAGCGTGAATTTTCTATATTAGTTGCCTTGAGGTATAATTACAAAAGACCGCCAGCGTATCGCGATGTATTTCTCCTTTAGCGGCAGTGCAGCACAATGGGAGATGCACGTTGATCCAACTATAAGGAACTGACAAAACCACTTGCGTCCAACAGCCAGCATCATCTTTAGAAGGAATAAATCCCAAAGGTGCATGCAAATATGCATTTGAGATAGTCCAAAATTTATAGCGCAGTGTGTTTGAACTGAAAGTAACCATGCGGCTTGCTTGTATAGGCATCCTATCGAACACCATCTTTTTTGGAATGCAAGTTATTTGCTGTCCTTTCCTTCAAGGCTTCTTTCTCTAATTTCTTTTTTTCAGCATCCGCCTGCCTTTCATTCTCCTCCCTTGACTTGTTGAACATCTTGACAAAGACAACAAGGATTTGTGTCACTGCAACAAGAGCACAACTTTAGCAGTCAACATAATCTTCATAGAAGAAACCAAAACTCAGCTTTACTGTTGCAGTCAAGTGGCTATTCTCTTCCTCCAGGCATATTCACACTGCTTAAGCAATGCAAGATTTTGAATTTCATAAAAGCAAACCCAAAACAAGGGCCCTTCTACATTATTAATCATTGCAACCAAAAACAATGTTAAAAAAACATAGGTATGTGTATAGATTGTAGAGAATATCAGACCTTGTTCAAAAGGGCATCTAGCTGGATCCTCTCCAAAGTACTGGGACAAAGAGTCTGCACTTCTTCCCTGGAAAAGAAAGAATCAAGACCAAAACCAAAAACTAAGTAGTTGGCAGACTTGGTTATCAACAAAGTCCAAACTAATGACTGTTATCTGGGATGGTGAATCAAATTCTCCTCTGAGCAGGCAAAATACAAGTCACGAGAAACACCAAGGAAAAAGGAGGAAGCGATGAAATATAACTTTAACAGGACTCACCACTTCAGAATACAATGATATAAGAGACCTCACATCAGCTTCAGCAATATCAAGAAAATTCTTCAACACCTGAACAAGAGAAACATAACTGTGAAACAAGGTTTCAAAAACGTGAACCGCTAAGCTAATTTTTGAATCATGAATCATAAGGCCAAATAGAATGGAAATTAAGCAATTAAGTAGCCAAATAGAACGCATGCATTGAATGGATGAGTCACAAATAAAGTAGTGGAATAATCAAATAGGATAAGTTCATAATTGCTCTTTCAATTCCTTTTCATTTAACAATTTAAGTTTATATGACTTTCCAATTTCTTTCACGAGAATTGACAAAATTAAAGTTAAAAAAAATGAAAAAATAACAAATTGTTGAATTGTCAGATACGTATTAAGGATACAAAATTGCATTGATTTTTCTTGTATCATAAGATTCGAAGTCATTTGAGTCTTGAGATTCATCTTATGATATTAGCCAAATCCTATCAAATCATAGGATTCAAATCTAGACATCTAGTAAGATTCTAACTATGCCAAGAAAATCACAAGTGTATACAGTCAAATGATTTATTAATCAAATAAAGGTTTTTACCATGGGGCCATGTCACAGACATACAAAATTACCTAGATACATGATAGCTAGCAGTTGCTAACCATATTATAATCTATTGAAGATCACAGCACTAGTTTTCATGTAGATGCTATCATGTAGCAAAGTAACCAAAGGAATCATCTAGTTTAGATTTTCTAGTTTTTTTTCATAGAATGAATTAGAGTCAAGCTAGAATTGTTGCTGAGGCTTCTGTTTCTTTTGTGTATATTTTAGTGTTGAGGTACCGAGAATGGGGATGCTGAGGAAAAAAAAGAAATATAATACAAGCATGTTTTAAAGCTGCTAATATTGTATTGAATAGGACAAATATTCATGCCCTCTAGTAGAGAAGTATCTTAGATAAGAGCAGTATATCACATATGGGCAAAAGCCAATATTTTTTACTTCTTACCTTACGAAATCCTGTAGATATAGCACCATCATTTTCAGAAGCAGCGAGTTCTTGCTCAACTTTCTCTAGACCTTTACTCACAGCTTGCATTTCTTCAGCCAATGCTTTTAGTTGAATCTAGATATCGGACAGAGAACACCAATCATAAGCAAAGTAATCTTACATAAAATCATCTGTAATACATCTATATCAATAATGAAAACATTAGTGACAGAGAATACCTTAGAAGCTGCTTCCAAATGGACAAGATCCTTATCAAAATCTAGCAATTCTGGCATTTTCTCAGTGAGAAGCTAAAGAGACAAGAATATGTTTTGTAAAGTATCATATCAAAAGCAGAATCAATGACAAACAAATGATGTTAGAACTTGAATATTGTAAAGTTAATATAAGGAAATTATAGACCCAAAGAAAATCTTAATAGACCTCATAAATTATTAGTCTCCCAAGCACGCTGCTACAATTGACTATCAGGCAAAGAACTCATAAATAATAGCAAAGTTAGTGTGGCACGTGACCCTTCCCAATTGGTAGAATTATTTTTTTCCCTGTGGAACCAAAAGGGGTCGCGGGATAATACCTTGCACAAACTACAATCCTATACAAATAGTTGGGTCTTAAGTGAGAGATAGATGTAGCCATGTAAAGGAAAACAAGAGATTTAGACTTCTTCCATAAGCCTTGAATAATGCCCAGAAACAGTACAATTCTTTTCTTTCACATAGTTTTTATCTGAGTATATTTACACTGGGTAGAAAAGACCACAACTACCTTAAAGATACAATATTAAATGCAAAATATAATTTGAAGATTTTGACATATCTACCTTACACAAATAATGCATTAAAGTCATTTTGTTATTTCTTGCACGAGTATCAGATAATTTAAGAAGGCTATCCAATTTGAATCCAACAGCTGATCCTGCAATGAGCAACATAAAAGGATTCAATCTAAACAGCATTGCAGAAGCTTTCCCATTTTGTCAATGATGGTGAGGTGAAATGGAAAACAAATCCATCTCAAATACGAAGAGAGTTAACAAAAAGATACCTCGGGCTGTTCCTTGATTCAAGGCATTGCCCAGGGTAAGAATGGTCTGCATTATCTGACGCAATTTTCCAGATTCTTTCACCTGTAAGCAAGAGTAATAACATTAAGAAGCAGCCCAATAATGCCCCAATGTTTGTCAACCAAGATCAATTAAACAGTACCTCTCTGGCTGCATTGTTGATTGTGTTCAGATTTAACTTCAAATCATTCACCTGAAGAACCATGAAAAACAAATCTTATGCATGAAATATTATAGCAAAACCATACAGAGATAATCATAAGTTCATAACCTAGACTACATACCTGAGAAGAAAAGGTGATTCGGAAAGCAAAAACCCTTAATTTGGATTCCACACGTGGAACCTTCATCAGCTCCATAAAAAACTGATGAAATAAAAAAAAATATTACAATCAACATAAATAATTAGCAACTCATTGACTAAAGAGTATCAGGTTAAAAACCTGTTCACACTTTCCAAGCATTTCCTTGTTTCCTGTATAATTCTGAAAAAAAAAAAAAAGATTTTAGCCATCCTTTAGATCATATAATGAAGAAATTATCATATTTGAAATCCTAACAAAATAAATTAACATCAACGCCATAAGAAAATATGTTTCATGTTGAAGCTAAGATGGCAACCTCCATGTATACAAACAAATATACAATTATATGATTCAAGATTTTGAAGCTGGAACCAAGTAAAAAGGAATATGGTTAAAACATTGCAATAAAGATACTATTCACAGAAAATACCAAAATACTATGATATTAAATGAAGTCACACATTACAGTTAACACAATTTTTTATAGGTTCCTGCACTGGAAGGAGGGCAGGGGAGAACCTTTAACATCTCCATCTCTTCCTTTGTAGGACAGAACTTGATGAGGTTCTCAACCTGATCAATATCCAGAACTGCAGAATCCAACGCCAGGACTGCTTTCTGAAATCAAAAACAAAACTCACAAAAATGACGACAATTAAGAATAAGAGCAAACATGGTAAAAAATGCCCATCTAAAATCAACCTTCATCACAAATAGAAGTGTCAGTGAATTAATACTTAGATAAAACTAAAATGTTCACATTACCCAAGTTTTTTCTCAAAATGTTTAGGAAAGCTTTTTTCAGAGAAAATAATCTCTTTTTTTCCTCAAAAACTCTTTTAGGAAGTTGCCAAAAAGAGAGAAAAAAATTTGACCTCAAAATAAGCTAATCTGAACTCACATTCCCACTCCAAGTAGCCTTCAACAAAATTGCAATTAATGTTCTTTATCACTACAAAATGTCCTGCTACAGAGCCAGACTATAATACTTGGACGCATTCACACTAATTAAGAAAAATAGATAAAAAAATACATATTCCTCCATTAGGTTTTTTACTTTTATCCTTTTTTGTGATGAAAGAAGAATTTAATGAATGTACAGAGAAAAACAGAAATGAAGCACAAGGAATCCTATTGTCAAATCCAATCCCATGAGGTATCTTTTCATACAATTTAGTTGAGCCCTAACTCTACAATTTGTCGATATGATTTAGCATTTACATGGATAAATCGACTATGTTGGTATTTGTTCTAAATACAATAAGTGAGTGTTTGTTCTAAAAAAATTTAGGACAACTCCAGATTTGCAATATGATGCAGCAAAGAACACCAGAAACTTATATAAAAGAGGTAATTTATTGAGTAAACAAGACCCAAGTAAACTTAGCACAAGGATAGGGAAACTTACAAGCATATCTGGCAAAGGAATTTTGATTTTAGAGAGCATTATTTCACAATTATATGCTCTACGCAAATCAACCTGACAGTAAAGGAAAAAAGGGATTTGCGTTTATTAGCTATATATTTCTTTTTCTAATTAAATACAACAAATCAGACAAAATTAAATGAAAAATGTTCCAGTATCTGCATACAAGTAGGTTTATCAGCTCATATCAACACCCATGCAAACTGCAATATTGAATATTTGTTTCAACAGATATATGTACATCAATTCAATATGATATAAAACTTTTTTAGCCATAAAATTTTCTGTTTTTTTTTTTTTCCTTTCTTATTTAACATGCAATTAGCAAGAGTAGAAAAAATCTACCAGAGATAACAGTTTTGATGCTTATTGCCGCTTTGGATAACCATTTTAATACCAGAGTAATTCCCAATTACCATTATAGGATAATTCTAACCGTGCATATAAACTCTTAAGCAACAGTTGATAAAATAATTTATGCCAACAAGGAGTAGCTTACCAATTGTACTTTCTCAGGTTTGCTAATATTAGGACCACGCCGACCTCCACCTTTAGTGCTGCTCCCATCAGAAGTAGATGCTGCTGAAAACAGGCTCTCAAGTTCTGAAATATCTATCTCAGGGGCCCTAACAAACAATTCATTATTTAAAATCAGAAATGTTAAATAGGCAAAGGCATTACATCCCACCCTCCTCAACTCCTATCAAAAGAAGGGAGGTTAAGCAAAAGTACGCACAACTATAATACATATTGTGATCCCCAAAAAAATGGCAATTTCCAGTGATTATAAAAATACTATTAGGAAAATCATGTCAGATATCCATATGAAAATTCAATAATTAGTACCTTGTTCCACTATCCTGTTTCTGAGAATCAGCCCATAGACTTCCCTTGGCTGCTCGAGCAACTTTCACCCAGTGTAGGGGTTTTAGCAAAGTTTTCTTAGGAGCATTAACAGTACCACGACCTCTTCCAACATTTGCTGTTGAAGCTTTGCCTGGTGGTGGTGCTACACCAGGGGTCCTAGCTGCAGGTGGTGGAGGTGGCATCGGTGATGCACCACAGCCAGGTGGAGGAGGAGCACCTGCAGGTTTTGGTGCCTGTGGTGGTGGTGGTGGAGCTAAACCTGTTCGTACAGGACCTGGAGGTGGAGGTGGTGGTGGGGCTGAACCTGTTCGTACAGGACCTGGAGGAGGAGGGGGAGGAGGTGGGGCTGAACCTGTCCGTACAAGACCAGGAGGAGCAGGAGGAGGTGGGGCTGGACCTGTTCGTACAGGACCTGGAGGAGGTGGAGGTGGTGGCGGGAAAGAACCCATTCGTACAGGACCTGGAGGAGGTGGAGGTGGTGGTGGGACAGAACCTGTTCGTACAGGACCTGGAGGAGGAGGAGGAGGAGGTGGGGCTGAACCTTTTCGTACAGGACCTGGAGGAGGTGGAGGTGGGGCTGAACCTGTTTGTATGGGACATGGAGGAGGTGGAGGTGGAGGTGGTTGAGCTGAACCAGTTTGTACAGATCCTGGAGGAGGTGGAGGCGGTGGTACTGAGCCTGTTTGTACAGATCCTGGAGGAGATGGAGCTGATCCAGTTTGTACAGATCGTGGAGGAAGTGGAGGAGGAGGTGGTGGTGCTGAACCTGTTTGTAGATGACCTGGAGGAGGAGGCGGTGGGGCTGAACTTATTCGTACAGGTCCTGGAGGAGGTGGAGGTTGACTAGGAGCATTGGAAACTATAGGAGGAGGAGTTGAAGGCAATTTATAAGCACTGTTCACATTCTGATCTATCTGATGCAGAGGTGGGGGAGGAGCTAAATCTGGCAGTATAGGTCTTGATGTGGGAAGTGGTGGTGCCGGTGTTGGAAAAGGTTGAGTAGCGGGAACTGGTGAAGGTGATGGCGGAGAGGAACAAGGAGAATATTCCTTTCTGGGAGCATGATGAGGTGATGAAACATTATCAGTCAATGACTGATCAGGTGTTCTTGAAGTGAGATTTACATAATCTCCACCATTGTTCTCAAAAGCTAAATGGACCAAATCAGGGTTGTTAGATATCAATAATTTTGAAGGATCAGCATAAGACTTGGGAATGACATCAAAGGCCTCATCTGAACCATCAGCAGCGCTCGATTCATTATTTTCAGAGTCAGAGTCAGCAGGTGATGAATACCAACTTCCTCTACCTTGCAACCTTGAAAGCTCTTTGGCATCATTTAAGACTGTAAGCTGTTTGAGCAGCCAGACAGCAGCAGCATCCCCACTTTCAACCCATTCTACACCACTAAAAAGTTCTTGAACCCTTGAAAATGCCTCAATAGGCAATCCACCTTTCACCTCACCATCTAAAATACTTGTCTGAGCCCTTGGAGGACTTATGCTTTCAATCTCCCCAAACAAAACCTAAACTTCAAGGCTTTTCATGTCAGATTAACAACCAATAACCTTACCGCAGAAAAACCACAACCAACACAACAAGCAATCAAAGTCTTAACTTTTCACAAGCCATACAATACTATAACACATACTCACCTCAGCCCGGAAGCCCTTCGGATACCGCTCCTTCGAATCCCAAAGAATGTCCAAGTTCTCAGAATTCAGCATCAAAACATTGGACCGAATAAACGCCGTGTTGAACATCACTTGAAACATCATCACTTCCCTCTCCAGATCCAAATCCAAATGTACACACTCCAGCACCACATCCCCTTGCACTAGGCATTGAATATCAATCTTAATCACATCACAGTCTGCCTGGGATAAAAACACAACTCATTCATTCCAACCTCAACAAACGTGCGCGCACGCACACGCTCAAAGTTACAAACCAATACAACAAAGGACAAAACTTAGATACAGTTCCTTAGCTACATCTAACACTATATATTCCAATCAGAATTAGAGTTTCACCTCAGCAATCAAAGTTAACCTTTAACACAAACCTTTATTTTCAAATTATAAAAGGTAAAACTCCAATTCTAATTAGAGAAAACCACCAAAGGCACCTAAAGAACTGCATTCAAGTTTTGTCCCACAACAAACTCAACCAACCACACACACACACACAGAATTGAAGAACAACACGAAAAGCACTTAAACAAGTATATAAGTCTTGTCCCATAACCAAAACCATACACACAAAACCTGTCTATAGTGCCTCAAAGTCTTCTTCTTCTTCTTATGCATATTATAAATCATCTGTGTTGAAAGCCCCCCTTTACTAAGCAAATTCCTGCCAAAAATCCTAAACAATGGCCTGCACCCATTTCCTCCATCAAACCCAGGAACCCCTCTGAGAATAACACAATCCAAAGACAGTGCCCTCTCCGGTGGGGGCCACTCCGCCCCAGTGTTCCTCCTGGCCACATACTTCACATACCGCAGCTGCGACGGCAGTGGGTTCAGCGCCGACAACAGCTGCAGCAACCCTTTCGGCGCCTCCTTATGGACCATCTCGAGAATCCGGCGCTCCCCGGTCTGCGCGGCCTTGCGGAAGACGAGGAAGGCGGCGAGGAGGAAGGCGAGGAGGGGCCAGCCGCCGCGCTCGCAGTGGAGGAGGATCAGGGCGCCGGGGTTGGCGAGGCAGGAGTCGCAAAGGCGGAGGAAGTGGTGGAGGAGGGAGAGGGGGAGGAGGGGGCAGCCCTCATACTGCTTTGGGTAGTCGACGACGACGGTGGCGTCCAGGTCGCAGAGGACGCGAGAGAAGCGACTGCGGTGGTCGCCGTCGCGGAAGTTGAGGGCCACGAAGGAGGATTCCGGGAAGTCCTCATGGAGGTCGGAGAGGATTTGGCGGAGGTAGAGGCTGTACATTCCGTCTGGGAGTGCCTCCGTCGAGAAGCAGGAATCGAAGACTGAAACAAAACAAAAAATGAGATTTTGATACAACGAAAATGGGAATTGGGAATGGGAATTTACCGTATACTCTGTCGGAGAATTCGAGTAAGCCGTCAGGGGGCCGCTTGTAGAAGAATCGGCTGAGAAGGGACATGGTTGTGGCATGAAGGAAGGAGAATGGACCTTCAGAGAGTGAAGTTTCGAAGCTATGGAGTTCTTATATATATACATAGAGAGAGGGAGAGAGAGTTTTGGTTTTGAAATTTGAAATGGGATTGTAATTAAGCAGAGAGAGGGGGAAGGAAGAGTGATTTATTTTGCTGCTACACCAACCATGGCATGGAAATGGAATTGGATCCATTGTTTTGATTTGCATTCACTTTTGTAACGTATTGTTTGGTAAGAAAGGGGAAAACAGATTAGGAGGGGTTAAATTTTTCGTTTTGAATTGGACAGTTGATTTTTTTTTCCTTTCTCCCACCAGCTTTGTTTTTTAATTAACGACTAGTTTCTATCCACAACAAATCTGTGTTGGACCGTTTTTAATCCAATTTTCTCTCTCAATTGCATTTTCTTAACTACAAAATTTGAACTTAAGATTTTACTTGAACAGTTACATGATTGTGATACTTTAATCTTTCTTTTGGTGAATTTTGTGATATCTTAATCTGGTTACTTATGAATGGTAATAATAATTGTCAATTTTTTACAACTCAAAATTTGGTATTAAACTTAATAATTAAATAAAAGTTGCTCTAACAACTAATTTAACACTTGTAAACGACTTGTGTCCCTTGATTATGGATTGAGATTTGATCCCAAACTTGGTAATTCCAGTTTGTCTCCATCAACCCTTCCCTCCACCCTCCATTCCAGGTTACACCTCCGTTCACCACTTCCTCCGCCAACAAGTGCAGCCTGTCACTGCAAGCTTTTGCCACCAGCATCCTGCCATGGCCATCATATACCGCAAAGAAATAAACTATCCTAAGGTTCAACAAAACTATCGTTAACTAATAGTGAAGTTCTCCAGAAAAAGATTACTAATAGTAAATACATATGTCCATAACTACTGCTATTCTGCTTTTATTTTGTTTGTTTATCATCTAAAAGAATTCTTTTAAGTGGTCTCAATCTACATTTGTTACACGCTGAAAATTTAACGAGCTACATGGTTGATACATCACTCTTGTTTACAACTTGCAACCCTCTTTGCATATCGTTAATAAAAATACAGGAGGCATTTTGGTATGTTTTAAATCCATAATTTACACAACATTTGAAAAATCATTTAGCTCTACCAAACAGACCTCCAGATCATGATCTGAATTTGACATGGTTTAGAAATCTTTAATTTCAATGCCAGCTTCTGCTTCAGTGAGGCTATCATCATTCTCATTCAACAAATAATCACAATATTCCAAAAGCATATCTGCAAGTGGGGGAATTCCCGGATTTCGCCCGTCGTTATATTTATGTGCATTAAAAGTAATCTGCCACATGTCATGCCTGAAATCTTCTCGGCTCTTATACTCCATATTTCGTACTCTCTCCCTGATTCTGGAAAGATCCATAGGCCTCTCAATAATGTCCAGGTAGTCGGGAGCCTCCTTCTTCGACACAGGTTTCAAGAAAAGATACGACAGATCATACCTATCTTTCACAATGGTGTCCACAACGCTCTCCAAGATATTTGCCAAACCAACCTTCATAGGAAAATTTAAGTTAAGATAGAGCTCAAGCTAAGTGAAACACACAATGCTACAAAAACAGTAAAAAAGACTAGCACTAGCACGGCAATCATACAAATAACCTCAACTATTTCTAACCAAAATCCTATATCATAGTTTTACTACATAACTCATAAACACACAACTAAATGACACTGCTTCTTTTGGGCATTTGCATAGTTTTTATTTACTCAAAAATGGCGGTCTTTCTTTCAAAGTCTAAGAAAAAATACTGAAGATTAAACTCTTCTATCAAGAAACGTAGAGAAAATAGAAAAATAGGACTGCTCAATAAGAAAACAAGGTGAGCCTCTGTCAAGGGGTGAAGGTTATACTCCCGCAGGAGAGGCACCCCTGCATCCACCTTGATGACATCCCTAATCTAAATCAATAAATCATTATGATTTTCATTCTATAAAATGTAAAGGTATTTGTAGCTTAATTTGAACTACTAAATAAAAAAGAAAAAAAGCAGACTGCTAATATTTGAATTACAATTCTAGACAAAATCGTGAATTCACAACAAAAATAATCATGGCAATGGCATGAATTTGGCTCCAGGACTGTTTTCTTTCCAGTCCTCAATATTTTCCTCAACTTTCCTCAACTGCTGGACAGATATTAGCACTTTCATGTCATAAATGACCAAGTAGCTATTGCTAATTTGCGTCTAATTAACATGTATGAAGATGAAGAACATGGAGGTAAACAAGCACTAAATAAAGAAAATAACAAGGATAGAAATGTACCTCTCCCCCTCCCCCTCTTCGGCGTTTTGTTGGCGGCATATAATCTACACCAATCTTTCCTAACTCAGTAACAGATCTCCTTTTTCCACTTCGGTCTCTTTCTGGCATTCTCTTATCATGTCTTCTTGCTCTGGGGTCATCTAAATACTCTTCTCTTAACTCAGGTTTTTTCTTCTTCTTTTTCTTCTTAGCTTTTTGTCGTTCTTCCTCCTCCCTTTCTCTTCTAATATCTTCTTCAAATCTTTTTATCTCGTCTAACCTTTCTTGCTCTTTGAGCATCCTGATTTCTTCTTTGTGATGCCTTCTTGCTCTGTCTTCTTCTCGAAGCCTTGCATCATTTCTCCATTTCTCTTGCTCTTCCCGCCATCTTCTGTCCTCTTTACTGTTCCATTTTTTAAAACCTTCAGTTCCATACACAGTCTCCTGTTTCTTTTGTTTCTCGAAATTTGACAATTCAACAATTCTTTTAGTTTTTCTGTGTTGAAGTCCAGTGTTTCCACCAGGACTGTCCAGTTCCAGATCAATAACTTCCTTTGTACGTTTTATAACAATCTTTTTGTGGCTTTGCTCCCTATCTATTTCTGTCGGTGGGCGTATTTTAATTGGGAACTTAGGAGAATCAACCTGTCCTCTACCTGAATCAGTAGGAGGCCGTATAACAATAGCATGCTTACGAGATTCAGCCAACCTATCATCTGGTTTCACTTTCTTGGGAATAATTATCTTATTAACCTTGGCAGACTTTGCAGTTTCTGAGTCAGAAGTGACTGGCTTGTCAGAACTCTGCAGGGTTTCTATTGCAGGTTTATCAGAAGATTTCTCTGTGGAGCTGCATTTGAATTTCAATGGAATTTTTGTTGAATTGTCAACAGGAGCAACTTTTGTTGCGCTTTTAGACATTGACTTTTTGGAGGGGGCTTTATGCTGGGAGAGACTAGAGGGATCCACAAAGCTGGATTTTCCAGATGATTTTTCCATGTCTGCACATTCAAGTTGAGTTTCTAGATCTTCACCATATTTTGGACAGTTCTTATTCGTCCGCATGTGCCCAGCCTGGTTCATCAACAAAGTAATTACAATAATACTATATATCAAAGAATGGAGCAAAACGTTCACGTAACTAAATATACCCTTCTATTTTAAATTAATTGATATCTTTTTATTTATTAATGTAGAAAATATAGATTTCTTTTGGTTTCTTGATCATGCTTTGTTTTCCAAATACACTTGCGAAGTAACAATTTAACTTTACATCTACAGAAATGATTTTTTGTTGGAAAAAAAGTTATCAAAAGCATCAAACCTTAAGCAACATGTGTCAAAAACTAATTGTAAAGGCTAAATAGGCTGTAAACAACTCAAGATACACACCTTACCACATGCTCCACAAACAAAAGTTTCCCTTGATGGTTTTTTCTCCTTAAATACCTGGTTCTTCAGACATAAATCAAAGATAATTTCAGGAGGCAGAGTAAAATTTAAAAACATTATTACAATCATCCAAAAGAATGCGAACACAAAACTCACAAACACATACATAGATCAACAAGTTTTTAGCACATCTGCAATATACACAATAATATATTGCATTTCTGAACATGCATCAAGAAGACTATTTTCATGTAGGTTTAATTACTCATTTGGTCCTTATAGTTACAAAAACTTTCTCTTCTCGTCCCTATACTTAAAAACATACCATTTTTAATCCATTTTAGTCCTCACCATAGGGACTTAAAGGGATTAAAATGATATGTGGAAAATGGATTAAAAATGGTATGTATACGAACTAAAAGGAGATGTTTTTATGTATAGGGACTGAAAAAATGTTTTTGTTAACTATAGGGATCAAATGAGTAATTAAACCTTCCATGTATTTAGTTCCATTCTAGCTAGCAATTACTGTAAAAATCATAAGCAGTTCCAGACAAGAAGGACGGCCCTAATTTCTCCATCATTCAATAGAATGAAATGTAATTACTACTATATACACTTTGGATTTGACCTTAATGATTAAATTCCCTCTATATCAGTTGCCTAAGGTTGATCCAAGGTTGTCAAAATCAAGATCTTGTGGAACTTTTGGAAGGGGAAGCTTGCCAAGTAAAACCATAATTAACATTTACTTTAACTCCAATTGAAAATACATGCAGCAGTTACAAATTCAAATTAAAGTTAAAAAAATATTATAACTACGTAACATATCTCAGTGCCCAAAGACTGTTTCCGGATTTAAACCCATGACCATGCCGGTCATCAAGACAATTTGTAAACACACCATTCCACTTAAGTGGAAGAAGAGGGGGAAAAAAAAAGACCACCCTCCCCCCCCCCCCCGGCGGTTAATTTTAAAACAAACCCGAGACCCCCAATCCCACTTCTCAACAGCGTGTTTTCTAAAAATACAGCCCATCCCTTCATTTCTCACTTGACCCATTCTCCTTCAACCCCATATGCCTTTCCTTTTCACCCATTCCCTCCCCCTTTTGTCTCAAAAGTTCCTTACAGCCTGGTGGTGCCCAAGCATGGGAAAGTGATTGGAGTTAAAGTGAACAATACCAATCTCTTTAAAAACACTCTAGATGAGCTCTTGGGAGGTAAACCCATAATCCATAAGGATAGATGGTAAATTTATAGCATAGATTAGTAATTACTAATGGGTTGTGTGTGAGGTGTTGGAAATTTAATTGTTGTGACTTCCAAAAAACCCTAAGCATTTTAATTTGGGGATTTTGTCTAATGTCTTGTTCTTTTGATCTTAATGCCTAGATTCCTTGGAAAATACGGTAGTTGCTCATCCCAACGGCATTGAAGAGTTCGATTTGGTTCTCTTTGGTTGTGAGTAGCTAATCTACTTAGTGGAACTTTTAATTGATTTTAGGAGAAGCAAGTAAATTTAAAATAATATATTTTGGTGATTTTGATTTCTACGAGTAATTATGATGTTTTAGAAAGTTATGATTAGTACTATGTTATAAGATCACTAACTACTTGAAATAGCGAGCTATGTGTATGTCAAGGGCATAAGTTGTGATGCTCTCTACAGTTGTTCTGGCACTTGATTGTTGGGTTGGATATATCTATATATATATAGTTTGTATGGTTTCACATTTGGTTAATCAAGATATGGATTGTTATGTTTATAGGGGAGACTCTATTAGATTTTCGGTAACCACCTTTGTTATCTTTTATTTGTGTCTTGATATAGTATTACCCTCAGGCTAGCCAGACTAGATAAACTGTAGTTTGTGCGCCAGTCACGATCCTAGGATAGTGTCATGACAACTTTACTGTTGTGCTCGCCCTCGTTGTAATTCAAAATATGAAATAAAAAATATTGTCATAACACATAAACTAAAAGGAAGCAAAAAACCCACAAAACTTAGGTACGGTCATGAATGCACTTGTCGCTCTCTTTATCAACAGTCATACTATTATACAAAAAAGAGAAGTGCTAAGAACACACTCCTTTAAGCACACTCTCTCTAATTGGTTAAAAATTATTGAAAACTACAAAATCAGGAGAGAGCATCATTAAATATGATTTGAGACCCACAAAATTGTCATTTTCAATAAATTTCAACCAACAAGAGAGTGTATCCAAAAGTCTGTGTTCATAGTGTTTCTATACCAAAAAAATCAGTGTTTAATACTATTGCTTATACATAAACTCAACCATTTAAAAGGATTTTTCTATGAGAAAAGAGTGATCAAACAGATTAAAATTGATCACTTACCTTAATTCCTTCTCCCATATTCAATTTGATTTTTTTATTGGGTATACTAATAGGCATAATATCATTCTTCTTGGCTTTATTGACCTTCAGTGATTTGCTTTTTTTAGCAGGAAAGTTTTCCTCCTGCCAAAAACGTGTAAAAAAAATATAAAATAATTAGGCCTCATTTATAGGTAATTAATTCTTTACATATTTATGATCAGATCTTCAAATATTTTCTGAAAAAGTGTTTTAAACAAGATGCAAATGACAAGACAATGTGAATAAACTAATTATCATCTTACCTCCCTAAGATCTGTGATTGCATCCTCTTTCAAGTGATTAGTTCCATCTAATTGTAAAGTATTAGTTATTTGCTTAACTTGTTCAGCATTGTCAAAGGAAAATTTTGATTGCATCTTTGGTACCAATCTTGCTTCTCCCACCATTACTTTAGCTTTCTTCTTTTTCTTTCTGTCAGCTTCATCATCTGGATATATTATTGCGAAAAGAAAAAAAAAAGGTCAAATATGACAAGTAGCATCTTTGAGTTCAATTTTTCAAAATATTGATCCAATTAATAACTTAATAGTCATTACATTAGAGTAACCCTAACAGCATCTGGAAATTATACTTCAATAATCTCATACCATCCATAAGCAGCCTGCATAATTCAGCAGCCTCAGCTGCTTCATCTTCTATTTCCTCCTCTGCCTGAGCTAAAGTTGGGCGTCTTCTCATTTTAAGACCCTTAACGCCATCTCCCTTATCACGTTTTAAGTCATTGGTACCCTCTTCTCCCTCTTCACACTCCTCAGCATCAAGTAAATTTTCCAGATCTCCAGCAAAAGAATCCAAATCACTATTTCCTTCTGAATCACTCTCATTTTCATCACCATTTACAGCTGACAGACTTTGAACTTGTCGATCCCAAATCTCCTGGCATTTCTCTCTGGTCTGCTGCTGTAACTGAAGAAAGGACATTCGCTGGCCACGAGCATATTTGCTGATAGTTGTTGGATCAACCTTAACCCCAGATGTAGCTTGCTCACTTGAAAGTTTACGTATCATAGCAATGCGATGCCACCTAGTTTGTTTTGCAATGACTTCCTCAGGAACATTGAACTTAAGAAGAACCTGGATAAGACCATACTTGAGATTAAAAACAGGAATCCTAGGAATTAAATATGCAATGCTATTCCATCCTTATAATTGCACTCAGAAGTCAACTAGACAACCAACTTAAGCAACTACAAAAAAAATGCGAGAGAAAACAAAACAAACTAGTGTTTGGAATAAAATCTGGACAAAATGAAAAAAATACTAAATAGAAACAAAGAATACCAATAAGCAAAATAAGCATACATCGCGGAACCAAATTCAGTTTTCAATTGTAGCTCTGAGATTAATGAAAAGGATAAGGGAATGAAGGGCAACCAAATAGGCGCTTGCCAAATACTTGTCTATTCATAATTTCATATTCAAGTAAATAGAATACTAGAATAATACATTGATGAAAATCAAATATCCACGGCTTTTCAAGACACCATTTATTGATATAGATATTCATTAGAGATCAGAACATTTTGCTGCACAAATTTTCATTTCTTAAAGTTTACAAAACAAGATTCTCCACTAATATCAGCTTTATTCATATCACAATCAAGTACAATATGCACGGAAAATCTTCACCTGCCAGAAAGTAAAGCCTTTCTTAAAGTCAAGCTCTATAGCTTACATAAATACATACAGTTCAGAACAGATCAAGTAAATACCACACACCTCTCGTGCAGCATCCATGCTTAATCTACGTAGATCAGCATCTGTACCGGTAACAGTAGAACCTCCACGGTTAGCAGCTGCTTTCTTTTTCACCATTGCACTAGACACTGGTGCCTTTGGAGGTGCCCGAGCATAGCTAAAACCCATGCCACGACCAGATGGATCACCAACACCAGTAATTTCCATTCGTTCAATATTTTCCTTACCCTGTTAAAAAACAATGCCACCAAAAGGGGATGAAAACTCATGATTAATTTTTCCTGCCCGATTTTCCTTTTACTTTTTAAACCCATTTTCACTTCCACCCTCAAAATAATCAAATGGACATATATAAACAAATTTTCAGCACATAACCAGGATAGATGCCAATGCCAAATAAACTCAAAATCAGATTTAACATAGATCACCTGGCTTGTACAAGCAACAAAATTGCTACTCAAGTTCCAAGGAGTAATCTGCAGTTCCCTCTCGATGTGTGATGCAGCAGCCAATGCTATTGCTTCATCAGGAAGACGACTCATTGCAGATGAAATATTAGTCGGGTGTGTTTCAGTAATTCCTAAATGTTTTAGACGGTAGAGGCCAGCTTGCATGCTTTCGTAAGCACAAACCTAAAAAAAATTAAAACAAAAACAAGACAAAGAATAAATCATATTAAATGAAGCAATATAACAGATAGATCTTATAACAAAGAAACAATAAAGAAAAAGTACCCAAATTCTGGACAAAGCAGTTAATTCACTTTCTACACACAAATGCATCCCAAGCTAAGCAGCATGCAGATTACAGACCATCAAACTTACAAAATCATAAAATAATACAAGGCAAGCATACAAAGCACATTGAGCATCCAATAAAATGCATTATTGTTTGGCTAAATTACTCCTTTGGTCCCTCTTTTTGTTTAATTTTAAGGGACCAAATTGAATCATTTAATAATAGAGGGACCAAATTGAACAAATTAAAGAAAAAGAGGAACCAAGAGAGTAATTTAGCCTTGCTGTTTTTTGAAGCCTCATTTTTTCAACCACCTAAAAGCATCAGATATGGACCAAAAAGAACTCTACAAATCATGCAGTTGAGGGATTAAGTTTTACAATGCAAGTTCTGAATTTCCATTGCATGTTTTAAAGATGATTTATTTTGCTATTGATAGTGCATTTCAACAGAATGACATGTTTTAATCTATAAATGAAAAAACTGAATGTCATATGATATAACTTACAAGTTCTGGTGTAACCATTTTTCTCAATTCATCCTCTGACCAAATGCGAAAATTTCGCTTTTTAACCAAAATTGACTGTCCATTTGTTCCCCTCTGCAGTAATAGATATTGAATGAAACATTCAGGTATACAGCAAACTTAATCAGAAAAAAATAATTGTAAGTCCAATACAAAATTGTCTTGCAGAAATTTTCATTTCTCTCTCTTTGAAAATAATTGGTTTGAGAAAATGATTATTTTTTATTTCCTATCTTCATAAATAATTACAAAAATTTCACCATGTTTTTACTCTATTTCTTGTTTTCAAGAATCTATATAGAAAACAATGAAAACAAGAATTTTGTTATTTCCACTGTTTCCTATGTAAATCTTTGAAAACAGTGTCACTTTTTTTTGTAATTATTTGTGAAAGCAAGAAATGAAAACAGAAGACATTTTCATAAACCAAACAAGCCCTAAGGAATTCTATTAAACATCCATTTCTTATGAATTGCTTGGGTGGCAAGCTTTGTGACTCTCTTATACCTGTAAATTGGCATATTCCTTGATTTTCTTACGGAATGATGCTTCTGATTGGTAAGGAAACTGTGAGAGAAATTCATCAACACAGATATACGGAGGCAAATGTCGCTTCTCTGCTGCTTGGAATTCACGGCACATGTGTACCAATAGCCTGTTCATCATGTAAGTCTGAAGATTTTTACTTCCAGGTGATAATACCTCCATGAGAGGCTCCTGCAAAGAATAATTTAAAAATTATTAACACACATCACAATTATAAGATGCACTTTTTTTCCTGCCATTGTCAAACTTTCAGAGATATAGCTTTGGACTTTGGTAGGCAAATTGCATATGGAACAAAGAAAAGTTAGTCAAGATATAAATACCACATTATTATGAGTATGACTACTCAAAATATCACATCCATTAAGATTTTACCAAACAACTAAGTCAGATTCAAAAAACCTAAAAGACAATTAACAAAAATCACTTATCAAGAATATACAAACCTGCTGTCCGACAACATTAATTTTATCAATGCGCCTTAATGATAGCTTTCCCTTTGATGAACGAACCAGCAGGTAGTCAGTTAATGGAACTTTATGAGCAAATATGGGTGCTCTATACATATTAGTCTCTAGAGATGACTGACTGCAACTGGGTTTTAAATCTCCAAGGAAAGGAAATTTATCAGCAGGATCCAGGGAAATAATGTGCCCCAAGCTACTATCTGTGTTGCGTAATAAGGAGCCAGATTGATCATCTGGTGAGCATTTTTGATAGTATGTACAAAGTCTTGCACCCATTCCAACATTGCTCAAAAGTAAAGGCCTTTCTTCACAATACCTACAAAGAGAACATATTTGAACATATTTGTTAAGAATTGAGATTACATATTATTCTGTTATTTACGATTAGATAATAATTAGTGATTTAGTCCTTATTACTCATTATTAGATTGATCCTATGTAAGCAATACTAATCTTATTTGCTTATTACAAATAAAGGCTTAGTGTGGCCATCCTTGACACACAACATTACAGTAAAACACTGTTATAATATTCAATGCAATCCACAGAATCTCAGTGGAGTATCCACAATCCTCATTCATTTAGCGAAGTCTGAAGGAGAAACAAAGTAACAAGAGTATCACCATTGCAGACAAGAAATTAACAAAATATTAAAATCAAGTGCGGAAACAACATTGCTCTTGGATGTATTAGATTTGGAGTCATGATAACATGCTTGAGATATATTTTATGCAGAAAAAACAAAATTCCAAGGCTTGCAATAATTTATGTTTTAAGATGGGGATAAACTATTACACAGTGTTAGGAGCCAGAAACTAAATGAGAATAGAATGTTTTTATTAATGAATATTGAATATTCAAGGATTTCCTCTTTCAACAACCGAGCCACTGCCCAATTCACAAAATGCTAATGAAATTCTAAGCTAATATTAATTCAGTGCTTAGTTTTCTTTTATCTCTTTTCCTGCCTCAATATCTAAAACTATATAATTTCAACACAAAATAAGAAAATAATGTTGCCCCAATGGAAAGCAAACATATAATAGCAGGATAAAAGTTTCAGGTCACTTACTCCATCAGAAAAACATGTCCATCTTTTACAGACAGATCAGACTTTTTCTTGAATGCCCCAGGAGGACGCAAGGACTTGTTCTCACCAGGAACCCTTTGCGCTTTTGGCCACAAATGTATCTTTGTACGAACAAGATGTAACAAGGAGTTTGGTTGAACATTTTGTGCAGCAAGTGACTTGTGATCTTCAAGCTCCCTCCCTAAATAAAATATTTTCACTGCTTCTGATACCTTAAAATCTACCCCCAAAAAAATTCTCAGGTCAGTCATACAGAAGAGGAGAAAGTAAGCTGAAGACCAGAATAAACTTGAAGCTTAATTATGATTTTAATTCCATAACAGAGATAAGAAATTTTCTTATACGTGAAAAAATTCACAACCTAGCTTTTTGGAAGCTTTTGCTTTAACAGAAGAGAGAGTTTCTTCAACATCGACATGCAGTTTACTCCCCTTGCCACCCAAACTCTTTATAATAATTTTCATGGGTCCTTGTGTTGGCAATTTCCCTTGTTCTTTGACAGCCACCTCATTGTCATGGGGATACCATAATGCTTTTGGCCGGTGAAAATTTGCAATATCTTTACTGCAAAAGTGTCGGTAAGATTATAATGACAGAAAATCCCCAATGCACTTGTAGACAATACTCACGATAGATATTAAAGTGCCAGATAAAATTAAAGCAATGGCATGGCTCACTTATACACAAATCAATAAAGGTTTTGCAAGAACTTGATAAATGGCATAAGAAATCCAAACACTGTTATAGATAACTAACAGATCAACAAATGGACTAGTCTAATGGTGACTGATTATGAGCAAGCAATGGAATCCTTTATTAACAATGAAGACCTTCAGTACAGTTCACATAGGTGGTCACATCTCGGGTAACTTTGGGATGTTTTGTAAATACATATTGTGAAGCTTAGTCTTTGACAATATGTTAGTAGGAAAATTCTACAATGTACCCTATTAAGCTAGGTGTATACATTGAATACACTAATTATAATATGAAAAACATTGCGGTACCAACAAAAGTTCACCTACACCAAGACAGATGAATAAATGCAATTTTTCCAAAAAGAACCTGGTCCATGAAAAACTGTGGACTCAAGTTATATTCTTCAAGAATAGTGCATAAAAGCCAAGAAAAATAGCAAGCCCAAAACATTTGGAGATAGGGTGCTTTCACCAAATTAGGTATCAATTAGCCAAAAAAACATCAAACAAGCTTACATGTAAGAATTAACCAGAACTTCATTTCAAAAAACACAATATTCTAACTAAGCAAGAATATCTCAAAAGAGGTTAGACATGCTACAAAGTACAAACCAAAAGTGTTATCACTAAAGTCTTACTTGCTCAACTTCAATTTCATTGTCTGCAGCTTCAGTGCAGGTTGTGAGTGAAAAACTTTGACACCATGAGCTGAGCGTTTTTTGGAATTTGATTTCAGTTGCTGAGAAGTTTTACGGTTTGAATAGTGTTTGTCATTAGCAACATATCGCCATCCATATTGACTTCCATGTCCTGGTAGCTCAGAAGAATCCCCGCTGCTTGATTTTAAAGAACGAGTTAAAATCATAGCCCCAGCATGAAGGCAAAGATGTGTACCATCCTTGCTATCTAAAACTTCAAAGTGCATTTGATCATCCTGAAGATCAAAGATAAGATTTGGTTTCACTGTAGGCTGATCAAGCTCCTCCCATATTATCTTGTCTAACCAGGAGCCCTCCATCATGTCTCTGTTTTGTGATATAACCTTGGTAAAACGCTTTACTTGACCACTTTGATTATGCTCAGATATCTCCGTCTCTCTTCCATCCGCAAGACTAGAACTATCCACTTCAGATCTGGATTCTAACCTTAGAAGTTGGGGGTGAAAGAGACTTCTGGATATTAAATTGGTCTTAGCTCCAGAAGAATCCCTTGAGCCAAAGGGCTCCAATTTGACAGGAGAGCTCCACATTAAGACATTATGATCTTTATCCTCCAGTATCTTCTGAGGCTCCATCTGAATATTCTGGATCCCACTTTCAGTTTCTATTTCACTGCCACCAGAAGCTCCCAACTCGGGTCCAGAAATTTCACAGCTTTCAACATTATTATAACTTAGAACAGGAGAATTGCCCCAAAGGATTTTATCTTCCCAGTCTTGCTGATCAAGAGGATAAAAGTTGGCCAACATGAAAGGATGATCTTTCCAGAAATGATCTTCTACAAAATCCCCTTTCATCGGTTCAGCACTATGACACGAGTCCTTTGATTGTTGATTATCTTTCCTGTCCACTGAGGCATCCGCATGAAGAAATCCAAATTTTGGAAACTCCAAGTCAACATCATTGCTTTCTGATACATCATTATGAACTGCACAAACCTGTTTAGAAAGAGAGAGACTCTGGGAGAAGCCCTTGAGAAATTCCTCTTCATCGTCTTCTACAAAATCATCAGTTAAATCGAAAGACTTGTATCTATCTGTAAACAAGAGGGGGGGGGGGGGGAGTCAATTAAGGCAGAAGTCACACTGACAAACACTGCAGAAAGACAGCATTCATTTTGCCATTCAAATCAAATCTCACCACTGACAATACTAAATTTCATTCACATATTGTATAACAACAACTATGTAAGTTTTCTAACGATACCTCTCCTACAAGATATAATAGACTGACACATGAAAACAAAATTCAGGTAAACATTTCCAATCTCCAACTACCTCTAGGAATAGAATGTCGATGCTCTCTCTTTTCTCCCTTTCTGAGAGGTTCATGAATGCCAAAGATTTCCGAGAAACGTAAAATTGCCACACCATCTTCCACACATAAAACAGGCAATGGCATAGCCATAGACCTTTTCTGAACTTCAGGGCCTTCCTGTTTTTTCATCAATTAAGACATTAACATGTCAATAGAAAGTCAACCATGAAATATATAATCCTATCAACAATAATTATCATCAATGTTAGAGAAATACATGTTAGTGTTTCCATTACTAATATGCTGGGCTTGTAGCAGGGTACTACACCTATAGTACACATGTACTAAACCTACAATTAATAATATAAACACACACAAATGGAACCAAGCTGCATTCATCACGCAGAAATCCTTTTACTCTTGCATACTCCCCCACCCCACTTTAGTTATGTGCAATCAATTCAGTACCAAACTGAAACAGCATTCTAATATTTTGCATGTTTCTCAAGTGCATAAAGTAAAATAGTAAATAGGCCTGTAAGGCCACCATTTCAAAACAAGGTAGTTATGTGCAATTGTGCATATTTCAAGTAGCAACCCTCCAAAAACTAAGTTTGGCACAGGTTTATATCTCTAGCATGCCCCCATATCAAATTTGTGATAGAAAGTGAGCTGGCTTTTTGGCATCAAATTTCTTGGCGGAAGTGGAGGCTCTTCATATTCTGCCTTTGCAGAAGGATAGATGGGTGTGGTTGGGGGACATGGGTGGGGTGTATTCAATTAGCAGCACATATAAAATCCTTTGCGAAGATGGGGGTGATGGGGAAGAGGCTGGGGACGACAATGGGGTGTACAGCAGGTTGTGGAAGATGAAGGTACCAAGCAAGGTCGCACATTTCAGTTGGAGGCTGTTGAGGGACAGAATTCCAACAAAGGTTAATCTATTAGGAAGAAACGTGGATCTACAGGATTCCAAATGTCCGTTGAGTTTGTCGATGGATGAAGATGCTTCACATTTATTCTTTAACGGTAATAGGATCATACCAATGTGGTGGGAGTGTCTACAGTATTGCCACAAACACCAAAGGAACACTTCTTACAGCACTCATACTGCTGTATGGAAGGTGTGATTCAGAATAGGTGGCAAACACTGTGGGTAGCTTTGACATGGCGTATATGGCATTCTAGGAACAGGTTGGTTTCTCCAATGAAGAATTCGATGGTCAGAAAGTGCTGGAGGAGGCGGCTTTCTTTTGTTGGTTGTGGCTGAAAAACATGGAAAAGGATTTTGAAATACCATTTCATGTATGGACCAGCAATATTAAACCTGGGCTTTGGTGTAGCGGGGATAAGGTTCATTTGTGGGCGAGATTTAACATCACAGGGATTTGGCACTCTCATATATACTGCTTACAGTATATATTAGACTCCCAAACTGGAATAGTGATGGTACAGAAAACAATACCTCTGGTACTGTTAACAATTATTATTCATTATTATTACTATATATACATATTTTAGCTGATTAAAAAAAAAAAAAAACAAGGATCAAACAGCACCATAATGTCCCCAAGAGCATTTTAGGTTTGAATTTAGTGTCTGTTTGGATTTATATTATCTGGTGTTCAAAACAACTTATTATTAAACAGATAGCTATATGGTGGGAAGGGCCTACAAGTCACTGCATAGGGTGCTGGATTCCCAGGTTCAGGAGGAGATATACAAAGATCTTTGGAAGCTTCATATCCCATGCAAAGCCACTTGTTTTGCTTGGAGGTTATTGAGAGACCGACTGCCTACTAAGAAGAATTTGGCCCTCAGAAATGTAACTATGGGTGACCTTACATGTCCTTTCTGCAGCAGTTCTGTTGAAGATGCATCACATGTCTTCTTTAGCTGTCACAAGATTATGCCGCTATGGTGGGATTCTTTGGGCTGGATTAGTGTGGTTGGGGTATCCCCGGTTAACCCAAGCGACCACTTCCACCAACATAGTTACTGCAAGCTCTCGGGCCTTAACGTTCAACGGTGGTATACCTGGTGGATTGCCCTCACTTGGAGCACTTGGTTTCACCGCAACAGGATAGTATTCCATAATGAGAGTTTTAATGGATCTAAGTTGATGGAGGATGCTATATATTTTTGTTGGTCTTGGTTAGCAAACTTGGGGAAAGGCTTTGATATTCCTTTCTACATATGGTCTAGCCATATCAAAGATGGTTTTGTTTGTAGTGGAGGATGTAACTAGGATGTCACTATATTTCTTTTTGCCATCAAGTGGGTTTCTAGCTTGTTCTTTGGCATCCTAATTCAGTTCATGTATTAGGCTGCCAGAGCGTTGTTAGCCTACTGTTGGCCTCTTGTTTATCTTTTAGTACCTCTTGTACTTCTTTTCATATATACAATATTATATCTTTGCCGATCAAAAAAAAAAAAATTTAAACAAATAGACCCTTTCTTTCTTTTTTGGCAGAGGGGGGGGATTTGTGAGGTCAGTATGGGGGAGCTATGTTTCCCTAAAATTAATCAAAACCCAAAAGGGACTAAATTATGAAGAATGATCATGTGGTCACAGGCTCAAGCCACACAACTATAAGTATTCACATCAATGTAGTTTGAGTACTAAGTATCCTAATGTGGCATATGCACTCGCTGAGTAGGCAGCTTTAGGTCAAAAATTACTTATATTTTCTTTTTGAACAAGTTTTTCCTTATGTTTTGTACCATTGTAACATGTTACATGAAATCAACTCAAAAAATATTGATCTCAATGCATTCAATCTCTTTTATGTCATTTCCCTCCCTTATACCCCAAAACCCTATAATTTGAACAAGAATAAACATCAAAAGGCAAAAAGAAATATTTAGGAGGTAGCAAAAATGAAACATACCTCCTCAAGTTTTTGTACATCAGCATCCAATTCTTCAGTCTGCGGTGAGTCAGCATGTAATTCATGTTCAAGTGAACTCTCTTCTTTAGATGCATCCACAAAAGTCGCTTCCTGCTCCCCTGAAAGAACAAAGCTGGCATATGTAAACTGCAAGAGTCTGATAGAACAACCAAGAATGGCTCTGTTTTATTGAATGAGTTCAGTTACACCTTCAGGAGATGAACCTAATCTCCTTAACCAACCTTACAGAATGATAACCTCCCCTCTCCTATTCGCAGGCCTCTATATAAAGTCCCTACTCCTCTGTACAAGCTATTACCTGTAAGTTTTGCTAAAATGGCTAAGCTGTAACTGGCA
>PYAF01005144.1:261251-275370 GCA_007407185.1 Glycine tomentella | reverse complement strand
TTTTTTCCCCTTTCTATTTCAGCCCTAGAGGCATTTATAAAAGCAAACTGTCGATCTCACGCTACCCACTTGAACATCCACGCTACTCACTTGGAGCTCCAGCGGAAAACATGATTTTCCAGGGCACTTCCCACGCTACTCACTTGGGACTCCAGAGGAAAATATGATTTTCCAGAGCACTTCCCACGCTACTCACTTGAGACTCCACGCTACTCACTTGGGACTCCAGAGGAAAATATGATTTTCCAGAGCACTTCCCACGCTACTTACTTGGGATTCCACGCTACTCACTTGGGATGGCAGACAGCATTGGTATATTTATACATATGGCGCGGGTCGCGCCGAACTTCACGTGGGTCGTGCAGCAGGCCAGAAAACCCTAAAACTTGCATTTTTTAAAGCTTCTTCCTCAAGAACTCTAATCCATAAACTTAATTACTAATTCCAAAGCTTAATCCAAGCTTAACCTAGGCTTAAACACATGGTTAAAATTCCAGATATTACATGTACCGTGTGGTTGGTACCTATGATGATCGCGAACCCTCGTTCGCGAGAGTAGATGAGCAGTATATGTGACCTTGGAGGGAGATCTTCTTTTTGGTTGGAGCCGCCGAACCGACGTGATAATGTTGGAACTCTTTTTGGAAAAGAGTTGTGTTTTGTTAATAAACTCTTTCTTAGTTAGTCCCTTGATTCTTTTTGTTGGTCATGTATGATACAATCCTAAATCCAAAGCAAGTGAAGGAAGACTTGGAATTACATATGGATGCACTTCCTTTGGTGATTAAAGGGTCAATGACAAGGGCTAGGGCTCAAACACTCCAAGATCATATACAATCCAACTTGTATCCCTTGGAGAACCATGAAGAAAGCTACAAAATGTTGAGCTTATCTGTTGTAATCGATTACCAGTAGCCTGTAATCGATTAAATACTTGTATAAATGTTAGATTTGTAAATAGCTCAACTGTAATCGATTATTCCATTTTGTAATCAATTACATAGAAGTGTGAGTTCCTGTGATAATTGATTATTCCGTCATGTAATCAATTACCTGGTTTTGGGAGCTTCTGTGATAATCGATTATTTTGTTCATGAGTCAGTTTCCAGGCTGATATGAACAATGTAATCGATTACCAAGAGTTAGTAATCGATTATTTGGTTCAAATAATCGATTACCATTCGAAATAATCGATTATTACCGTTTCTGCTGTAGAAGCATTATTTTTCAGTTTTTAAGTAGCTGTTGGATAGCTTTCCTTGGAAGCTACATTTGTATTTCTTTTAGGACCATTTACATTTCATTAGCTTATAGTTTTGTGGTCTATATAAACCACATCACAACAGATTGTAAGGACTTTTGGTTGAATGAAATTAGAATGCACTTTGTGTGTGAGAGGTTGAGAGTTATTCTTCCTTGTTCTTAGTGAAGAACTTCTTGTTTCTTATCAATAACTTATGAGCTATTGTGGTGATTCTTGCAAGACTTATTGAATTCCTATTCCATGGTGTCAATCCAAATTCATATCTAAACTTCTTCCATTGATCCAATTCTTAAATGACAAAACCTAAAAAGCTGTCCAAAAACAGAGCATTTCATACTCTGTTTTTCTTTCCATTGAAGAATTGATTCTATTGCAAGGAAGATCGGGGCAAACAAGACTTGATTCCTTTCGGGAGTCTATCATTTGGTATCCAGAGCTTAAACCTTGTGGAATTCTTCTTCAATTTCAGTCTTGGGATTCTTCAAAGGTAAAATTTTGCATTAGAGTCAAAAACGAAATCCTTAGTAATTCCTTGTTTCTTGATGTTTTCTTGTGATTCTTAGTGTTGTAGCTTTGTTAAGTGTTGTGTTACAAAAACCCTAGGTTTTCTTCAAGTTTCCTTGTGAATTCATGTTCTTCATGTTTCTCATGTTCTTCATGTGTTCTTCATAGTTTTCCTAATTTCTAGCTTTGATTCTTATCAATTTGTGTTAGTATTGTTATTGTGCTGTGTAATACTTTTTTTTTTTTATTTCAATTTCGTGCTTGATCTGGAGCAAGTGTTAGAAACAAAAAGAAAAACAAAAACAAAGAGAAAAATTGCATCAAGTGTTATTAGAAAGCAAAAGAAATATTGAAAAGTAGCTGGAAAACAGAAAACTAGAAGCAAGCTACAAAATTACAAGTTTCAAAATTGCTTGAACAACAAAAACAAGTAAAAGTGTATGACATTCAGAATTGATGAAATGTCTTTCAACAATTGAATTCATTGGCATATCTTTATTGTGAAGTTTGTTAAATCTGAAGTATTCCTTGAGTTGTCTCATAAATTCCAATTTGAGTTGTCCTTTCTAATTGTGCTTTGTTGCTTGTCTCTTTAAAATTCTAAAAGTTTTGTCTTAGAAGTTTTCTATTCTTTGGACTCTTAAGCCTTGTTTAGAATCATTTCATATTTCACTTTAGCAAAGAGGCTTGATTGGACTTGAAGTTTTTGCCTAAGAACTAAAGAGAGAATAAGAGTGTAAAAAGGCAAGAGAGAATATTATAGAAAAAGCCTTGAAAGTGTGCAAACACGAGAGTGAGAGTAAACACTTAGAGAGTGGTGAGGAATTTCTTACATATATACTTGTGTTTTGCTAACAATTTATGTAAAGGATGAGTTCAAGTGTTTTGCTAACAATTTATGTAAAGGATGAGTTCAAGTGGAGGAGATGTCTTGTCACCTAAAACTTCTAGGTTGATGAGAGCCATGACTAAGCAAATGGAGAAATTGCAAACTAGAATGGATGCAAAATTTGAAGAGTTGCAAAAGGAGAAAACAAGAAAGAGTAGTTCCATGGGTAGTGTGGATGGATTGGGTGATGGTAGTAGAAGGGGGAGTGATTATGCTTCTTCTTATGGAGCAAATTACTATGATGAAAGGAGGAGACAACATGATAGAAGAAAAAATCGTAGGAGACACTATCCTAGGAGGATGAGGAGAGAACATAGAGAAGATGAAGATATGAGGATGGAGAAAGATGAGAGGAATGGAGGATTGGGTGGAATCAAAATAAAAATTCCAAAATTCCTTGGCACTAATGATTCTAATGAATATTTTGAGTGGGAAATGAAGGTTGAACAAATTTTCTCATGTCAACATTTTGAGGAAGACAAGAAAGTTACTCTTGCAACTATAGAATTTGGTGGTTATGCTTTGGAGTGGTGGAGCCACATTCAAAGAGATATAGTTGGGGGAAGAAGGCAAAGAGTAAATTCTTGGGAAGATTTGAAAGCAAGTTTGAGGGGTAGATTTGTTTCAGCTTATTATTCAAGAGATGTTCACAATCTTCTTCAAAGACATTTCCAAAGTTCCAAGAGTGTTGATGAGTATTACAAGGAAATGGAGTTGATGATGATGAGAGTTGGAATTGTGGAACATAAAGAAACAACTATGGCTAGGTTTATTCATGGTTTGAATAAAGAAATTCAAGACGTGGTAGAGCTATATTCTTTTGACACAATTGAGGACCTAGTGCATAAAGCTCAAAGGGTGGAACAACAAATGAAAAGGAGGAAAATTTCCTATTCCAAGTCTAGTGGGGCTGCAACTTCTAGTTGGAGAGATAAGCCAAAAGGGGAGAGTTCTCAAGTTAAAAGAAGTGAAGAGAAGGTAGAAAAGCTAACTAAAAAGATTGAACAAGTAAGTCCAACAAAAACGGGAAGCATCAAATGCTTCAAGTGTCTAGGAAGAGGACATATTGCTTCTCAATGTCCTAATAAGAGAACTATGACTTTGCTAGAGGATGGGAAGATCACAAGTGCATCTTCAAGTTATGCATCTAGTTCTTCAAGTGAGCAAGAAAAGGCACTTACACTTGTGGAGGCCGAAGAGGGAGATCTTTTAATGGTTAGAAGAATGTTGAGTAATTTGTGCCTAGATAAAGAGGAGAATCAAAGAGAAAATATTTTCCACACAAGATGCTTGGTTAGAGACAAAGTATGTTCACTCGTCATTGATGGTGGGAGTTGAACTAATGTAGCTAGCACAAGAATTGTGGAGAAATTACACTTGCCAACCACAAAACATCCAAAGCCATACAAGCTACAATGGCTTAGTGAAAGTGGAGAAGTGGTGGTAAATTCTCAAGTGCTCATTCCTTTTTCTATTAATGCTTATCATGATAATGTTCTTTGTGATATTGTTCCTATGGAGGATGGTCATATCCTTCTTGGTAGACTATGGCAATATGATAGAAAAGTTGTACATGATGGCAAGGAAAATACTTTTGAGTTTGAGCATAAAGGCAAGAAAATTATTTTGAGACCATTGACTCCTAAACAAGTGTGTGGGGATCAAATTAAGATGAAAGAAAAGAGAATAAAAGAGTTGAAAAAAATTACTGCACTTGAGAAGAAAAAAAAAGTGTTGTAAAAAAAGGAAAGGAAAAAGAAAAGAATAACAAAAAAATTCATGAGATAAAAAAGAGCTTCTTTTTGAGTGAAAAGCAAGTGAAGAGAGTGTTATTGGCTCAACAACCTCTTTATTATATGCTTCCTAACTCTCTTTGTTTACATGTTGAAAAGAAAGGTGAATGTTTGCCCAAAGCTATGCAATCTCTTTTGGAAGAGTACCAAGATGTTTTTCCAAAAGAAATTCCAAATGGCTTACCTCCTCTAAGAGGTATAGAGTATCAAATTGATTTGATTCCGGGTTGTTCACTTCCTAATAGGCCAACCTACAAGACTTCACCAATGGAAACAAAGGAAATTCGAAGCCAAGTGGAGAAGTTACTTGAGAAGGGATGGATTCGTGAGAGCATGAGCCCTTGTGCTATGCCAATCATTCTTGTGCCTAAGAAGGAGGGGACTTGGAGGATGTGTACGGATTGTACGGCAATCAATAACATCACCATAAGGTATAGACATCCTATCCCTAGACTTAATGATCTTTTAGATGAATTACATGGTGCTACCATTTTCTCTAAAATTGATCTTAAGAGTAGATATCATCAAATAAGGATGAAGGAAGGGGATGAATGGAAAACGACTTTCAAAACAAAATTTGGACTTTATGAATGGTTAGTTATGCCTTTTGGTTTAACTAATGCACCAAGTACTTTTATGAGACTTATGAATCATGTTCTTAGACATTTCATAGGTAAATTTGTGGTGGTATATTTTGATGACATTCTTGTTTATAGTGCTAATTTGGATGATCATTTGATGAATGTCAAGAATGTTTTAGAGGTGCTAAGGAAGGAAACATTGTATGGAGCAATTGATAAATGTTCTTTTTGAACTTCACAAGTTGTGTTTCTAGGTTTTGTAGTAGGTGCTCAAGGGGTCCAAGTGGATCAAGAGAAAGTGAAAGCTATCATGGAGTGGCCAACTCCAAAGAATGTGAAAGATGTGAGAAGTTTCCATGGTTTAGCTAGTTTCTATAGGAGATTTGTGAAAGATTTTAGTACTATTGCTTCTCCTTTGAATGATTTAATGAAAAAGACCATGAACTTTTCTTGGGAGCAAGAGCATGAGATTGCTTTGCAAACATTGAAGGATAAGTTGTCTAATGCACCTATTCTTGCATTGCCTAATTTTAATGCTTCCTTTGAATTAGAATGTGATGCATCTAATGTAGGTATTGGGGGGATTTTAATTCAAGATAAACATCCCATTGCTTATTTTAGTGAGAAATTAAAGGGTGCATGTTTGAATTATTCCACTTATGATAAAGAGTTGTATGCACTTGTTAGAGTTTTGCAAACTTGGCAACATTATCTTTTACCTAAGGAATTTGTGATACATAGTGATCATGAATCTCTTAAATATTTGAAAAGTCAAGGTAAACTTAACAAGAGACATGTTAAGTGGGTAGAGTTCATTGAACAATTTCCTTATGTCATTAAACACAAGCAAGAAAAGTTGAATGGAGTAACAGATGCCCTTTCAAGAAGGCATTGCTTGATTTCTATGCTTGAGACGAAATTGCTTGGTTTTAATCACATAAAGGAGTTGTATGTAGGTGATAATGACTTCTCTAGTATCTTTGCTTTGTGTGAGAAAGGGGCTCATCAAGGATATTTTAGACATGACGGTTTCTTGTTCAAAGAAAAGAAACTATGTGTTCCTAAAAGTTCTTTGAGAGAACTTTTCATAAGAGAAGCTCATGAAAATAATTTAATGGTCATTTTGGGGTGGATAAAACTTTGGCCATGTTACATGAACATTTCTTTTGGCAAAAAATGAAGCATGATGTGCATAAATTTATTTCTCAATGCATTGTTTGTCATAAAGCTAAATCTAAATTCATACCTCATGGTTTGTATACACCTTTACCTATTCCTAACTCTCCTTGGATTGATATCTCTATGGACTTTGTCCTTGGTCTTCCAAGATCCAAGAGAGGAAAGGGTTATATTTTTGTTGTGGTTGATAGGTTCTCAAAGATGGCACACTTCATTCCTTGCCATAAAAGTGATGATACTTGTGAAGTGGCTAATCTTTTCTTCAAAGAGTTAGTGAGACTACATGGATTACCAAGAAGTATAGTGAGTAATAGAGACACTAAGTTCCTTAGTCATTTTGGAAAACATTGTGGGGTAAGCTTGGTACTAAACTTTTATTTTCATCAACTTGTCACCCACAAACGGATGGTCAAACCGAAGTGATAAATAGGACCTTGGGTCAACTTCTTAGATGCTACATCAAAAGCAATTTGAAATCTTGGGAGGAATGTTTACCTCACATAGAATTTGCTTATAATAGAGTAGTTAATAGTACTACTTCTATGTCTCCTTTTGAAGTTGTTTATGGCTTTAATCCTTTAACTCCTCTTGATTTATTGCCATTGCCTAACACATCTTCTATGATTAATCGTGATGCTTTGTCTAAAGCTTCTTATGTTAGGAAGATGCATGAACAAGTGAAAGCAAATGTGGAGAGGAAAATGGAAAAATATGCCAAGCAAGCCAATAAGCACAAAAAGCAAATGATACTCAAGGAAGGAGATTTGGTGTGGCTTCATTTGAGAAAAGATAGATTTCCTCATGAAAGGAAATCCAAGCTTCAACAAAGAGGAGATGGACCTTTTAAGATTTTGGAAAAGATTAACAACAATGCTTATAAACTTGAATTGCCTAATGAATATGGTGTTAGTAATACTTTTAATGTTGGTGATCTTTCCTTGTATGATGCAGGTCCAAATGAAGATATAAACTTGAGGACAAGTTCTTTTCAAGAAGGAGGGGATGATACAATCCTAAATCCAAAGCAAGTGAAGGAAGACTTGGAATTGCATATGGAGGCACTTCCGTTGGTGATTAAAGGGAAAATGACAAGGGCTAGGGCTCAAACACTCCAAGATCATATACAATCCAGATTGTATCCCTTGGAGAACCATGAAGAAGGCTACAAAATGTTGATCTTATCTATTGTAATCGATTACCAGTAGCCTGTAATCGATTAAATACTTGTATAAATGTTAGATTTGTAAATAGATCAGTTGTAATCGATTATTCCGTTTTGTAATCGATTACATAGAAGTGTGAGTTCCTATGATAATCGATTATTCCGTCGTGTAATCAATTACCTGGTTTTGGGAGCTTCTGTGATAATCGATTATTTGGTGAGATAATCGATTATTTTGTTCATGAGTCAGTTTCGAGGCTGATATGAACAATGTAATCAATTACCAAGAGTTAGTAATCGATAACCAAATAATCAATTACCATTCGAAATAATCGATTATTACCGTTTTTGCTGCAGAAGCGCTATTTTTCAATTTTTAAGTAGCTGTTGTATAGCTTTCCTTGGAAGCTACATTTGTATTTCATTTAGGAAGCATTTACATTTCATTAGCTTATAGTTTCGTGGTCTATATAAACCACATCACAACAAATTGTAAGGACTTTTGGTTGAATGAAATTAGAATGCACTTTGTGTGTGAGAGGTTGAGAGTTATTCTCCCTTGTTCTTAGTGAAGAACTTCTTGTTTCTTATTAATAGCTTCTGAGCTATTGTGGTGATTCTTGCAAGACTTATTGGAATTCCTATTCCATGGTGTCAATCCAAATTCATATCTAAACTTCTTCCATTGATCCAATTCTTAAATCACAAAACCTAAAAAGCTGTCTAAAAACAGAGCATTTCATACTCTGTTTTTCTTTCCATTGAAGAATTGATTCCATTGCAAGGAAGATTGGGGCAAACAAGACTTGATTCATGTCGGGAGTCTATCAATGTAATTCCAAACGTAAATATTTGTAAATACAACTAGATTATGTTTTGACATGTGGATGATATGTAATGTTTTAAATGTACATGCATATGTAACCATTTATGTATTTGTTCCATTATATGATAATGGTATTATCGAGAAAATTTTACTACCATTTTGATAATCAAATTAATGGAGTTTTCATTAAAATTTGAAATCCACACGATTAGAGTTAGTGATATCGTAGCGACGAGGCGGGTCGTTACAACCATCTTCCCAGCTAAATCGAGTCGATGCAAAATTTGTCGAATAGGTTGATCTGTTCATACCACTATTTGATATGACTAGAAGTACTACCTCAACCATCTTGTTGATGTCATCAAAGCGAAGACCACCTTCTCCACTTTTGGGTATCTAAGCTTGGCTCCTTAGAGCATGTTGCATACAAAGTAAATTGGCCTCTGAGACTCACCTGTCTCTTGGACCAAAGTAGTTATCACTTCATTTGCCACGATGATATCAAGTTACACGCCTCCCCCACCTCCAATTTTATGAGTACCAATGTGACGACAAAGTCTCTTTTACCTTCTGAAAATTTGCCTCAAATTTTTCATCCCATTTGAACTCAATGGCTTTCCTCATCAGCTTGAAGAAAGGCAAGAAATGTTGGGCTGATTTTGCTATGAACCTTGTTAGAGTAGCTATCCGTCCCAATAATTGTGGGATCTCTCTACACTTGTCATGATTCACCTCTATTCCTCTCTCGGTTAGCATGTAACCTTAGAACTTTCTAGCACGTACCTCAAAAGTGCACTTGGCAGGATTGAGCCTCATGTTGTATTTCCTAAACTGCATAAACACTTCTTGTAGGTTAGCTAAATGCTCGTCTCCTTGCCTACTTTTCATGATCATGTCATTAACATAGATACTTTTCATGATCATGTCATTAACATAGACTTCTAAATTTTGGCCAATCTGCCTTTTGAAGATAGAATTCATCCTCCTTTAGTGAGTTACCTTGACATTCTTCAGGCAAAATGACATTACCTTATAGAATTAGTTTGCTTTGTCAGTCATGAAAGTTGTCTTTTACTCATCTTTAGGGTGCATAGGGATTTGATTGTATCCTGAGTACGCATTCGTGAAAGACAACAACTGAAAGTCGGATGAATTATCCACCAACTGATCAATGTTGGGTAAGGGATATGAATCTTTTGGGCAATGCCTGTTTAGATCTATATAGTCGACGCACATCCTCCATTTCCTAGACTGCTTCCTCACAAGGACCACATTGGCCAGCAAAGTAGTGTACTAGACCTCTCAAATTAAACTAGCTGCCAGCAAGTTAGTAACATGTTTCTCAACTTCTAACCTTCTCTCCGCGCCCATCTTCCTCCTCCCTTGACAAATAGCTTTGCTTTAGGATCTACCATTTTCTTACGGTGAATTGTTCCAGGTCAATTCCCAACATGTAAGCAAAAGTCCATGAGAAAATATTTACGTTCTTTACTAAGAAATGAGATAATTTCTCTAAAATATCTACTGGAAACTTAGATGCTACTTTAACGACCTTTGTGTCCTCCATGCCAATTTGGACTTGGGGAAGATCTCCCTATGGAATTGGTCTTTCAACACGGTCACCCTGTTGCTCAATTCCACAATCCAAATCAAGAATTCGTATCTCCTACATCCTCGGGATCGAGATTAACTTACCTGAAGCAGGAAGCTTTTGCGGTTTCTTCTTATGTGTTGTTACCTTGAGGGATTCCCTATAGCATTGCCTAGCCTTTCTCTTATCACCCCTAATTGTATCCATCTTCAAGAATTTCACAACTATGTAAAGGTTGAATGACAACTCCCAGAGGGTTGAGTGTCGACCTCCTAATCGATGCATTAAAGGGTGGCACTGTGCTTATAGCCAAAAAATGTACCATCTTCCTTGGTGCATCTCGATGAGTTACCAACAATTCTCTGGCATACCTTTTTTGGGCATTGCTAGCTGGTTTGCCTACAACAAATTCCTCGATATTACGTAAAAGACTTTGTATACCTTTTGTTCTTCGTCGTTCTCTCGTGAAGGAGATCGCCTTCTCAGTGACATGGAATCCTTTGCTCAATAAGGTGACATGTGGAGTGAACTCCTTCTTGGAGATATCAATAAATTTTTAGGAGACCTGTGGTGAGACCTTCTCGGGGACCTTCTTCATATTGAGTGGATGGCATCTTTGAGTTCTTCACTTCAAGGAGATCACGAGGATCTTTTCAGCGATGGAGAATGTTTCCTCCACATAGGAAGACTCTGCGGTCGCCTCCACCATTCTTCCTTCTTATACTTATTTCGCGACCAACTAGAGTAGGCATCAACGTCCTTGACATACCTTTCTAGTTGCCCCTGCTAAATAAGATTCTTAATGGCTTTAGCGAGATGCCTGCTCTCCTCTCTTTCGTACCTAATAGCCTTATGATACTGGCAATAATTTTCAGGGTCAATATTCGAATGCACCTTTATCGGTTTGGGATTATCCATGCCTACTTGTTTGAGCTCTACCTCTTGTACTTCATTCAAAATATGACTTGTAAAGGCATCCAAAGGGGTATAGTGTTCGAACCTGGAGCTTTTCTTTGGATCAAGGCTTTTCTTTCTTCTTTGATCGTCTTTTTTAGCCAAGTTAGGTAGGAAGTTGCCAGAGGATGGTTTTCCTTTCTTGGAATCCTGTTGTTCAGATTTTCATGCCTCTAACATGTTCTTATAATTGATGTATTTCTCAATTTTTTTCAAGAATTTTTCCATAGTCGTGGGCCCCCTTTAAGATCAAACAATTCCATTCAATTAAGTATGATTGTATGAGTGATAACATACATTATACCAGGAATATCAATGAACCCTATTATTGAAATTTCTCAAGATACCCTTTTTAGCTTCTAGAATCTATTTCTTAGTTCAACTCTTATCTTACTAACTAGAATCAAAGAATTAGTAGATCTGATCTGCCCAAAATGGGAATGGGCTAGGGTTATGAACTTATAATTGAAAATATGATGATCTATTCAATTCCATGATTATAAGTTCATAACATACCGAACCCGACCGAAATGGGGTTATATACATTCTCATTATAAGAAGGGGTTATTCGAGCGTGGGGAGCATTTTGGATATGGAGACGTGGAACAATGTGCCTTCCCTAGCTTCTCTATTAAATCAAGCAATGTACTCACTCAAAGGTTCCTACAAACCTTGTTTGATTTTCTTTAGGTCTTCTTCTGTCTTAGGTTGCTTTGCTAGTGGCGAAAGCGGAATGAAACTTCTCCTAAATATCTCCCCATGAACCAATGGAGCATTTCAATAGTGATAATGAGAATGCACTGCACACCTACAAACCATTTACACCACGATAGGACAAGGCAAACTCAAACCCTAACAAATGCTCGTCAGGATTTGTAAATCCATCGTAGTGCTCCATCGTCGAGAGTTGTTGCAACTATTTTGGAACTTAGACCTTCAACACATTGCCGACAAATGGAAAATCAAGCAGGATTATCTCATTACCATCATGTTCTTCTGCTGCTGAAGATCTCTTCGGGAGATTAAAACTTAAATCCATTGTGGAGTCATTTCTATCAATGTAACTCCTTCGTTTACAACAAGATCTAATCTTATTCATTTCCTAATGCTCATATCTAAGCACTCCAATCACCTTATGATGTTTCTCCATTTTTCATTGTTGCTTCTCCATTTTTTTGTTGCAGTCTTCGATCATGCTCTTTACAACCCATAGTGAGTTGGTTATTTCACTGTTATTGCGGATCTACCAAAGAGATTGTCTTGAGATATGAGGTTTATCCATTGGTGTAACCAAGGCTTCTTCGCCATTATGAGCTTCGACAAATATTGTAAGGATTTGTAAATCTATCATTGAGCTCCATTGCCGGGAGCTATTGCAACTATTTTGGCACTCAGACCTTCAACACATTGTTAGAAAATTGAAAATCAAGTGGGATTATCTCATTATCGTCACGTTCTTCTGCCATTGGAGATCTATTCGAAGGATAAAACTTGAATCCATTGTGTAGTCACTGCTATCAGTGTAACTCTGTAGTATGTGGTGAGATCTGCTCATGTTCATTTCCTGATGCTCAAATCTGAGCACTTCAATCACCTTATTCTGTTTCTCCATTTTCCATTGTTGCGTGTCCATTTTTTGGTTTTTCTCTTTGATCATGCTCTTATAAATCCACAATGAGCTGGTTATTTCATTGTCATTGTAGATCTAACAAGGAGATGCTCTTAAGGTTTGAGGTTTATCCATTGGCATAATCGAGGCTTCTTCGCCATCACGAGCTTTCACAAATGTTTTGTTTGCAATGACATGCAATAGTCATTTTTCCATTGACAAGGCTCTTTGATTTTGTGTTTCTACCATTTCAAACCTGATTTTTTGGACTGTCAACAAACGGAAGCCCTCCTTCTAGTGCCAACATTCAGATAAGGAGATGGAGATTTAGTTCAGGAACGATCTTGATCTAGAATTGAATCATGATGGTTATTCCCGTTGGCAAAGCACGGCAGCGTTAAAACTGTTGGATTCAGGGGGAGCTACTTAAAGAATGCAAAGGATTCAAGCTTTGATTTTGAGCTTTCAACATGCAATGGATGCCTTGAAGATTGATTTGTGTGTAGAGAAAAGTAATTCTGGTGATCCAAGTGCATTGCATTCATATCATTCTATAATTTAATTAATCTGATTAATAAAAATCACGAGGCTTTAGTATATTGACTATGTTTTTAATTTGATTCAAAGGTTTTTGGAAAAATGGATTTTTATACTGTGGTAATCAATTACCTTAAAGGAATAATCAATATTTTGTTCTTAGTATGTTCTGGAAAAGTTTTCAAGAACAATGTAATCAATTACCTATCGAATAATCGATTATTTTACCTTTGTTTTCATATAAACTGCCTTGTTGAACACTTTAATCGATTATTAATGGGTAGTAATCGATTACATAGTCATATATGATTTTAATTCATGCTGGAATAATCGATTACCAAAGTATTGTAATCGATTACATAGGCTTAACTAAAAAAACCATCTTCCTGCTTTAATCGATTACCATATTTCGTAATCGATTACACTATATGTAAATGCTTACAAGACTTGTGATAAGTGCCATATTTCAGTAGAAAATAGGATTCGAATACGACACTTATTCGTTAGTTTAAATTGAATTATTCACAAAATAACCCTAGAAACCTAGTTAAATGATGACTATGTAAAGGTAAGCTATGTTGTTTTGATTCGAAAGCGTTCGTCCAAGTAATTGATTCATGTTTTGATAGGTTTTTGAAGTTACGGAAGAAGCAAGACTGCGAAAGAAGGAGCCTGGAGTGAACTAAGCAAAGAAAAAGGTCTCAAACAGCAAACCAGGCCTATGGAGTACCAAGGCCCAAAGATTCCTTCAACAGTAAGCGTTTAACTCGCCCAGGCGCCTCTACCATGCCTATTTCACTCGCCTGGGCGAGTGCAAGTTCCAAGGTTGCAGCTTTTAGCTCGCCCAGGCGCCTGTTTTATGAGTATTTTGGTCGCCTGGGCGCCCAAGCAGGCAGGAGCCAAAAATCTATAAATACCAGATGAATTTTTGAGGCAGGGGACACTTCTTGCTCTCCAAATCTCTCCTAGCTTCTTGCTTATTCTTGTTTCTTGTTATTTTGCTTCCTAAGTGAGTTTAGGCCTTAGGGAAGTGAGTTTGAGTGAATTTTATAAGGAGATTCTGCCGAAAAGAGGATCGATGACGAGCTTAGTCGGTGATTCTCTTGAGGAGGTTCTGCTCATGTTCGCCTAAGCTTCTCTAAGGATTGGACGTACTTTTCTTATCCCTATGCTCTTTTAATTATTTATGCATTGTTCTATTCCTTGTTGGTGATTTTATTCTACGCTTAA
>PYAF01005144.1:227746-250263 GCA_007407185.1 Glycine tomentella | reverse complement strand
CCTTCATCTTTTATCTGTATATAACTACTAAACTGTTAAATTTTAAAATTAACCGACATAAAACCAAATCCCTGTGGAGACGATCTTTATAAAGGGGAGGTTCTTGTAAAAGCTTGTAAGAATATTTTATAATAGTGGAACTCTAATTCAGTGTGAATTAGAAGAAAATGGATGTAGCTTCGTGTTTTGAAGTGAACTAGTATAAATTTCTTGTGTTCTTATTTCTATATCTCTATTCTCATCTTATTCATTGATCTTTAATTCTTTGAGTCATATTCATTGTTCAACAAGTTCTGTTTTGTGAAATTGTTTTTCTTGGGGCTGAGCTACTTGATTGAATAAAAGGTTGCTTGGTTTTGAAAGTGATAAAGATCCTGAAACTCTGATTTGAATTTTTTTTAAATACCAAGGTTCAACCAATTCACCCCCCTCTTGATTGTTGTGAAGTATTCCTATTATTTTAAAAAACGAGCACTACGATGGCATCAGGATGCCTGTATACACTTCGATGCTCAAGTCAGTAATCGATCAAGGCGAAGTGAAAGAATGAAGTGGAGTTATTTATCATACAAGTGTTTGGCGCATTTTATATCATGTTTATAGAGGGAAAATTAATTATCTAGTTGTCATTGGGTGATATCCAATTGTGATTTCGTGAGACGCACGTCTCTAATATAGGTGTCATACATGCGGTGTGGATCTCCCTTTGTAGTTATCAGGAATATTATCACTCTAGTCTGGAGTCTGAATAGCATCGTTCCCAATGCGAGCTCATAGGAAATGCCTATAACTCAATTCTAGGTAGTTCAAATTAAGATAGTGTCCCAATTTGTTCATTTTCATATTAATTTCAGAACAGGAAATATCTTAGTAGAGTCCTTGATAGCAACTTAAAACTTGTTTGCATTAGACTTTACTTCAATTTTCGCCTCAAGATTTTCACTGGCAGCCATTGGTGTAGGTCTTACTTCTAGGTTACCAATATAACAACAATTACTTCCTGCACCCCTTTTTTCACTTTCTGCACCTCTTTTTTTCCTTCTGCACCCCCAGTTGACAATAATATCCCTTCTTGTTACTCTAATGCACAACCCATTGTAGAGGTGACGACCCATTTCTCCATTGCACTAGCACCCCTGTACTACCACCACAACTCCTTTAACCTTATTGTGGTGGCGACAACTCCATTGAAACACATGGGACCCATATTACCCCCCTTATTATGGACCATACATTCCAAAAGTATATAAGTATTTTGGAATAGGATTTTTTATATTTCAAAATAACTATTGCATAATACCTATACACTTCTGCAATAACTATTCCAAAATACCTACACACTTCCAGAATACAAAATTCTTATTCCATAATAGTTATTCTAAAATATAAAAAATCTTATTCTTGAGTACTTGCACACTTCTAGAATAGTTATTCCAGAATAATATGGGAAACCTTATTCCTCATTACTTTTCCTTTTACCCTAACTTGATTCACCCTTGTGTCGCACAACATTGAGAGCCTTCATTCCGAGAATGATATCAATCATCCCAATACTCTTCAACACATAGTTTAAAAATTGAACTGGTGATCGACCCAGCATTGAGTCACTAATCAACGGTTGAACCAATGGGTCACTATATATTTGTCATAATATTACCAACAAAGCCATGTAGCTTAGTGGTAAGTCCTCATTCATTTGAATCTAAAGACTCAAAATTGATTTCCATAGCCATGAATCTTGTTATTTTTTAAAAAATAAAGGCCATTAACACATCTCCCAAGCTAACAGTAGCTCAGCTAGTGCGTCTCCCAAGCTTGCACAACAACAGCACATAACGCTTCTCCTAAGCAAACAACAGCTTAGCCAGCACGTCTCCCAATCTCCAAGATCCAAATCAAGTTGCAACCTTTCGATTTAGTGGTTTACCTAGAAAGCAACTGAGTTCTACCAGCTTGATATCATGGTTGATCGAATAAGTCACTCAACCATGTTTATCCTTCGGTTCCCAACTGGACCGATCAAACCTTCGGTTCGGGTTTTAAAATTATGCTCCAACCTCTCAACCTTAGTGGCATCCAATTGGTCACAACCCCTACAACCTTTCCTCCTTTCTCGATGAAGTCCTCTGTGGCAACGACATTGTAGAACTTCATGTTGGTCCTCATGAGAACCTTTCTCATGATGATGGAGGTGAGTAGTATTGTGTGATTTACCACAATGTAGTCCTTTTCTCCTTCATAGGCCACACCAAGCTCATCGAGAAAGAGGTGTGCTGGTTTGTGAACCACCATGGAGGATCTTATTGATGGTGTGGACAATGATAGCATTAGAGGGGAGGGAATCAAGAGGTGATTGTGATGAGGAGGAGCCAGATATGAAGGGTTACAATGGGGTGGGAAGTGATGACGGTGGGTCATCATTTTGTTAGGAGTGTGCATCGATGGTTTTCCCTCTCTAGTTGTGGCGGGGGTACATGGGTGTTGGTGAATGGTATTTGTGTCCATTTGGGTCATTTTGGGGTGCTAAAAGCAAAAAGGAGATACAGGAAGTAAAAGCCCAAGCCTATTTTCAGATCTGATTTCCATTACCAAAATCTTGGTCCTTTCTTTTGAAACCTTATTCATTCTTTTCACATTTTCAAATATTCAAATTACCCTTCACTTTTCAAATACTCGAATCCCCCACTTCACCTTTCCCCCACATACCCTCCATTTGCACCCTCCTTTCCTCCCTCATTTCTCTAGCCACATGCTTCTTATTCTGGTTTTTTCTCCCATTCCTTTCTCACCAAAGTTTCTGATCACGTTGCCATTTCCAATTAGTACCATTTTTTTTTCACTTTTATAGATCATATAAAAAAATGTGGTGAATTCCAACATTCCAAAAACTAGTTTTTATAACATACTTATGTTTTATACATTATGGAAACTAGTTTATGTACTATTGGAATACATTATGTAATGTCAAAATATTGATTGGTAATGTTTTTGCAATTATTGTTTACTAATGTCACAATTTGTTTTACATTATGTAATATTGGAATACATTATGTAATGTCAAAATTTTGTGATGATTTTTTTAAAAAAAGTTCCTATATGGTACATATGAAAGGTGGCACAATTCTAGAGTGGTTGGTTTGAGAGGTTCTAGAGGTGAGTATGCATATGCTGTCTCAGCCTTAGCACACCTTTACGATCAACTCAATTAAGTTCATATGTAGTATATATATGAAGTAGTTTGGAAGATAAATGGTTCTTCTACAGGTACCAAAGTTGTTTCTTATTTTCTTTGACTTTGGTGTATTCTCGTGTTATGATAATTAATGAAGTTAATGTTGTTACAAGCATGGATCTTTGAGCATTTTTCAACCATTGACTCTGTCACACCAATTGGTAACTAAATGTACTAAGCAGTCACCCTATGCTTGTCAATGGAAGATGGTTTCATCATCAAGACTACATTGGATGTGTTGTGTAGGTGTTGGAAGTAATCTAGATGCCATATTCAATCCACAAACATGAACATCCTTTTTAGGAGATCTCTAGCTTCTTTGGCTTCAACATATATATTAGGCTTATATTGTGCACACATCAACAGAAAAAGGTACAATGATGGGTTGGCTATTTATAGGGAATTACTTCCTCACTTATTGCATGTGATTATTGGTCATATGTATGTTGTCAAGGAATGTGATCATAGGTTTATCCATTACATGTTACCTCTATTATGTGAAATTTGTCTAAGTTATGGAATTGATGCATAGTTTCAACGAACTTGTCCCAAGAGAAATATAAGAGTGCATTCAAAAGGGATCAAAGTACAAGCTAAAATTTGAGAAGTTGTGATGGACTCCTGAACTGAATCAAGTCCTGTTTGCCCTGATCTTCCTTGCAATGGAATCAATTCTTCAATTGAAAGAAAAACAGAGTATGTAATGCTCTGTTTTGGACAACTTTTTAGGTTTTGTGATTTAAGAATTGGAACAATGGAAGAAGATTAGAAGTGGATTTGGATTGACACCATGGAATAGGAATTCCAATAAGTCTTGCAAGAATCACCACAATAGCTCAGAAGCTATTGATAAGAAACAAGAAGTTCTTCACTAAGAACAAGGGAGAATAACTCTCAACCTCTCACACACAAAGTGCATTCTAATTTCATTCCACCAAAAAGTCCCTACAATCTATTGTGATGTGGTATATATAGACCACGAAACTACAAGCTAATGTAATGTAAATGCGTCCTAAATGAAATACAAATGCAGCTTCCAAGGAAAGCTATCCAACAACTACTTAAAACTGGAAAATAGTGCTTCTGCAGCAGAAATGGTAATAATCGATTATTTCGAATGGTAATCGATTATTTTGAACCAAATAATCGGTTACTAACTCTTAGTAATCGATTACATTGTTCATATCAACCTGGAAACTGACTCATGAACAAAATAATCGATTATCACCAAATAATCGATCACAGGAGCTCCCAAAACCAGGTAATCGATTACACGATGGAATAATCGATTATCACAGGAACTCACACTTCCATGTAATCGATTACAAAATGGAATAATCGATTACAGCAGCGCTATTTACAAATCTAACATTTATACAAAGTATTTAATCGATTACAGGCTACTGGTAATCGATTACAACAGTTAAGCTCAATATTTTGTAGCCTTCTTCATGGTTCTCCAAGAGATAAAAGTTGGATTGTATATGATCTTGGAGTGTTTGAGCCCTAGCCCTTGTCATTGGCCCTTTAATCACCAAATCCTATCAACACTTGGACAAACATGAAGAGAAGATTCTTGGAGAAATTTTTCCCTGCCTCAAGAATAGCATCCATTCGGAAGGAAATTTGTGGCATAAGGCAGTTTCCTGGATAGACTTTGTATGAGTACTGGGAGAGATTCAACAAGCTGTGTGCTACCTGTCCTCACCATCAAATTAGTGAGCAATTACTGATCCAGTATTTTTATGAAGGTTTCATGTTGATGGATAGGAGTATGATAGATGCAGCTAGTGGAGGCGCTCTGATGGACAAGACCCCTCTTGCTGCAAGGCAGTTGATTTCTAACATGGCAGCCAACTATCAACAATTTGGCGCTAGAGTTGCAACATCCAAGGTTGTAAATGAAGTTTCTATTTCTATGGTTGCTAATAACCAGAGGTTGGAGAACAAATTGACAGAGTTGAAGTTAGAACTATATTGATAGTGTCTCTGAGTCGACCTAGGTAAATGAAGTTTTTGTTTCTATGGTTGCTGATAACCAAAGGTTGGAGAACAAATTGACAGAGTTGAAGTTAGAACTATATTGATAGTGTCTCTAAGTCGACCTAGGTTAATCATGTGCTACAAAATTAGTGTAGTTAAATTGTTTTGGAGCATTACGGCAAACGCTTATCACCCGTCGCCCTTCAACTTTCCTTCCATTGAAAAATAACACAACACGAGTACACTCACTATTGAGCTCATTTCTTGCCGTAAATTCAAACAAAAACTTTAAATATCAATAAACAATACAATAGTACGAGATTTAGAAGATAAGCTGCGAAGAAATGGGTCACAAGAGGCGGTTTAAATAGAAATGGGTCACTCAAGCACGCCTAAATTGGGCATGTTTAAACATGCCTATTTTAGGTGTATTTCAGACAGTAATACGCCTAAAATAGGCTTGTTTAAACACGCCCAATTTAAGCGTGTTTGACAGCCCGTAAATATTTTTGAAACAACACCATTTTCGTAAATATTTTCTAAAAAAAAACCCTATTTTTGTGCTTTTACCTTTTTTTTAGCATTATCTTCATTTTTACAATTTCAATAACTAACTTGTTGCATTCTGTAATGTCATTGATGTTCCATCTCCAATGAAGGATTCGAAAGGAAAAGGAAAGGCAACAGATGACAGACCCCCTGAACCCTGCTCCTATAGCGAAGGAAAAATTATGGCATCTATAGTGGCCTCTAGAAGAGTCGAAGTAAGAGTGTAGAAATTCCCTTGTGTTAATTTTATTCATTACAATAACATTAATTCTAACCAAATCCAATTTTGAACACTCTTAGGTCACCAAACAAATGAGTCCATTAACTAAAGACAACACATCTAGTGACAGTGCTTTGTATTGACTTCTTGCACAGAGTACTTCGAAGCCCAAAAAGAAACCTGAGGTAACATAATCGAAAATCCGTTGTTTTCTCTTAAAGTTACTTACATTTTAAATATGAGAATTCTAAACGTGGCCATGTCGTTCCATTTAGAGTTATCATACTATGATATAGTAAGTTGTGAGTACTTTGATGAGAGTACTGCCAAGAGAGGAACATGCAGTGGCATGTTGCCTATGGTGGAAGACACAATCTGGCAAGTTAAGGAATGAAAGGTCAGGGCTCAGTAAAGGAAGTCTTGGGGGTATGGTGTCAATTGTTGAAGTAAATGAAGGGTCAGGGGGTACCCTCTGTTGGGAACTTCATCTGACCAAGCTTGATAACCCCGACAATTGCTTAACATTTCATTGATTGGTGAAAGAATACGCTTGTGTTATATGTAGGATTGTAGATGTCTTAATTTAGATCGTTTGAGTTTATCTATGTAAGATGAAGGTTTTTGCCATAGGTTGAGGTGTATGTACTCCCAGACACTTTAAATCAAGGAGTATGGATCTATATTGAGCCTAGACGATTAAGATGTTATAACTAAATAAATACTATGTTCCCCTGTATCTTCAAATTGTGTTTTACATACTGAATTTATAATAAAAGAAGATCACGGTTGTTTATATATGTAATTGCTCACAAATGTTTATTTGTTTCCAATCTCATATTTATACGTCTCGAAAAAACGTGAAAAAATTTACTCTCATTTTCATAATAATAATAATTGAAATCAATAAATAAATTATTATGAGTTATGTCAATGTAAGAGGGTGTTACACCAAACATAGCCTAATATGAAATAACTTCACGATAGTTGATCCATATGTTCGATGATACACCAAGTAAAGAAATGAAAGTTATTTTTCTTTTTGTTAGATTAATATTGTTTTAAAGAATAAAATTTATTCTATTATTAAAATGGAAAAGAATTATATTTATAACTAAAATTTGAATTCAATTTTTATAGTTACATATTAAAATGTATAAACATAAATTTATATAATTAATGACACAACATTAATTTGGAAGTATGAATTTGAATAGAAAAGGATTTGTTCATGATTCACACGTAATATGGATTTCATCTGAATGTATTATGTTTTTTTTTTTAATTTGTAGGAATTGAAAGACATATATTAGTAAGTTTAAAACAATTCACATATTTTGTAGGAATTAAGTTTAATATGATAATATAGATTGTATTTCTTGGATCGTTGTTTTCCTTTTTGGTCCGTAATACTATAAACTAAGTGTACATTAAGAAGAGGAAAGGAAATTTTCAAATAAATATCAATTCAACTTTGAAGGTTTCTAAATGTGATGTAAAGGATCACACAAAAATGTCATTTTTGAAAAATTTTATACAATAGAAAAGGGAAAACAACTAGTTTCCATCCACCAAAAGTTGTTGGAGCAAGTGATTCCACACTTGTATTCCTTAATGAAAGTCTGGTTAGACAAAAAAAAAGAAAAACTTAGTTTCCACCCATTTCCCTTATTTTTCTCATGACTCCTTCCCGTCCTTTCTTTTCCCAATTACTAAGTACACCCTATGGAGCACGAATAGGGAAAATGGAGTAGGAGAAAATATAACACTTCAACCACAACCAAGTTCATAGTCACTGTTCGACCAAAAAGAAAGGACTGAAAAGAAGAAAAACTCGTGCTCTTTATTTTTCACAGCCTCACAAGTCACAAGTTATTAAATGCTTGATTTTTAGACAGTATATTTCTCACAAATTACTATTAATTGCCAGCAAATATGATAACCTTTTTAAAAGTCTGCTAAGTATTATTTTTTTTTCCATGCCATAGATTTAATGGGGATGGTAATTGACTATTAAATAGATCTTGGTTGTTGGGTCCCTGCATTAATGCTCATGGATTAGTAGATATACTATTGTTCCTATAGAAAATCAAAATCATAGTCAATTGCTGATGATGATAGACATTAATAGTAACAACGACGGTTACACCATACAAGAGAAAAGATTAATTTAGGAGCAATATATTTATGATGAAGACTGAAGAGAGCAAACGAAAGGGACCTCCCAACCCCCCCAATTGCATTTTCAAGATGTATAAACAAGTAAAACGTTAAATAGATGAAAATGGAGAACGATAGTGCAGTTTCCATTTCCTTGTCAAAGTAAAGCACCCCACCACCACCACTTCCCAACCAAAAGACGAGCAAGCAGTGTCTACTTTTCTTTTCTCAGCTTTCTCTTTTCTTTAGTACATCTCTCTCATATCCTTGTGTTATTGAGTATTCTTCTCATATAGCTTCACTTGCTCCATACGTACTGCACACAGGATTCGCTTACTATGAAAATATTTTTATATGGTAAAGGCTGCCTCAAATGCATGCCAATTACTATTCCAATGTGATTCACTTCATGGACTTCTTGGATAAATGCACATGTATCTCAAAGGGTGTCATCTCCATCCAATTGAACATTTTTTTCCAATTGAGCATTTTTTTTTAGCATTTCCAATTGAGCATTTGGTTTGTTAGAATCTACCACTTCAATTCTTAACACACAAGATTTTAAAAAACGACTGTTTCAGCTACAACGTTAAGGTTTTTAGACTCTCCCCGACCACATTGACTGCAATATCAACCATCACGGAAAAATCACGACCACAACTACAATTTAAAACCTTGAACAAAACAATACAAGATAGAGTCACCATGCCATTTGGTTTGGTCTCAGCTTGGAACAAGCGTCGAAGAAGCAAGTCTCAAGATTATTCAGACCGTTGTATTTTCTTCCTCCTTTTCTTGTTTTTCATGTTGTAAGCTTGTACTTATACTGAGTGAAATCTCCTTGTAACATAACTAGTAACAAATTATACATTCACCCTCTTTATACAGGGATTTATAAAACTGCAGAGTTTTGGCAGCTTGAAGATCAAACACCACAACCTACAAAAAGGAGGCATAGATCATCTGTTTTCACACTCAAGGAGATGGAACAGGCAACATGTTCATTCAGTGATGATAATCTGCTTGGAAAAGGAGGATTTGGTAGGGTCTACAGGGGCACTTTGAAGTCAGGAGAGGTAATGTGTTTTGGATATAACTTATTTATAACCCAAAAGAAGTCATCATATATAATTCTAAAAAAAATTGTGAACATGAAAGTTGTAGCTTCCATAAACAAATGACGCTTCTTATAAGTACTTGCAATAACATCACTGAATTAAAATAGCACACAGATTGAGTCATATCAAAGTACTATATGACTCCATATTTGTGATTTAGCCACAAATACATACATACTAATGGATTTACTTCTGAAGGTTGTAGCAATCAAGAAGATGGAGCTGCCAGCAATTAAAGCAGCAGAGGGGGAGCGCGAATTCCGAGTGGAGGTTGACTTATTAAGCAGACTTGACCACCCAAATCTTGTTTCTTTGATAGGATACTGTGCTGATGGGAAGCATAGGTTCCTAGTATACGAATATATGCATTATGGGAACCTGCAAGATCATCTGAATGGCAAGTCATGTACTCAAAATCCAGATTATGTGAAAATCTTCTTACATCCATCTTCTATTAATCAATGTCTAATTTTAGGAATTGGAGAAAAAAAAATGGATTGGCCTTTAAGACTTAAAGTGGCACTGGAAGCAGCAAAAGGGCTTGCTTATCTTCATTCAAGTTCTTGTCTTGGAATTCCTATTGTTCATAGAGATTTCAAATCCACCAATGTTCTTCTAGATGCCAAATTTGAAGCAAAGGTATGTATAAACTACCGGCAATGACTTATAACATGGTTTTACATATACCACAATATATAAGTACTGAGTCTAAATTAACAATCATTATGTAGATATCTGATTTTGGGCTTGCCAAACTAATGCCAGAAGGACAGGAGACACATGTTACTGCAAGAGTACTTGGCACCTTTGGCTATTTTGACCCTGAGTATACATCGGTATGAATCCAAGCCACAAGGATCAATTCCTTTTTTGCAATTACATGCATTTTGTGTGTGATGTTTTCTATTCATAAGTGATACAGCCATGCCGCACCTGTTAGTAGCTGTTGTATTAATTATCAGGAATGCTAGTGACACTCTCGGACTCTCTTTTTCTAACACTCATTTTATGATTGATTGAAATTTATTGGAAATTATCAATTTTGGTGGGTCTCACCTCTTATTTAATGATTCTCTCACCTGATTTAGAATTGAGACTCACCAAAATTTGGAGATTTTAAATAAATTTCAACCAATCATAAAAGAGTGTCACTAGAATTCCTCATTAACTGTTAGTTTAGTACACTCCTGAAGGTACATTACCCACTCAAACTAAGCCAGCAAATTCAGGACAAACTGATACAGAAATTGGCTTGAAAAAAATGTTTGGTTCTCTTTATAAACATAAGATGAAATTCCTTATCCATTGCTGAAGAATTTTTTTTTATAATTGGTTAGCAGTGAATGATCTGTGAATATTTTTGTTTATACAACAGATTTGAGTTTGAATCACTGAAAGGCTCAGTATCTGGTTTAGATGGCTTTAAAACCAAGTTGTTTCTTATTCTCTTGTATATTTTCTTTGTTTTGTTTCCCCATGCAACCAAAGTAGCAAACATGATACACCAATTAAACCTTTTAGATAGGAAGATAAACACGAGTTTTCTTGTCTAGAGGGCATTCATAGGAGGAGCTGTAAGGAGTTAAAACATTTTCAGGGCGTTCCCTACTAGCTTAATTTTCAGGTCAAGTGATTCTGACAACTTATACCATAGTTTTATTTTCTTGTTTTTTTACGTCCTCTGCTGTTTCTTGTCTCTTGTTGAGCCAAGCTTGAACAGAAGTCACACATGAAACGAGTAGAATAGAGACAAATTTTCCAACGCATAAGAAGCACTTTGTTTCACAAATCACAACCATTTAAAAAATAAACCAGAACATGTAGATTTTGCCATAATTGGATATGGCTTGGAAGAGAACACTGATCAAATTCTAAAGGGGGTAGATAGATATAGCTAGTGGTACTTACAATTGAATATTGCCACCAAAATTGGTTTAATTATCTATCTACCAATCTTGCCATCTCGGTCGCATAGAAACGATACTTTTGACCTTTCCATAACATAAACGAAAACGGGTACCACATTTAACAACACCAAAAAATATCACACCCACGAGTTACACGCTAAAATTAAATTAAAAAAATAGAATTAAATATTTTTTTCATTTTTTTTAAATAAGTTCAATTTTCTAATTTAGTCTATGTAAGTTTATAATTTTTCAATTTTTGTCCTTGTAATTTTACTTATTTTTACATATAAGTTTATATTTTTTAAATTTTGGTCTTTGTAAGCATGAACTTATTGGGACTATACACAATATATATATATATATATATATATATATAATTTTAAAGAGATTAAAATTGAAAAATACAAACTTAGAAAGACTAAAAATAAACAAAAAATTTACAAGAATTAAAACTGAAAAAATATTAATTTAGAGGGACTAAAGTTAGAAAAATGAACTTATATGAACCAAAAATAAATAAAAATGTTAACTTACGAGGCCAAAATCATATTTAAACTTTAAAAATAATAAGAAAATAAAATTAAAATGTGTGAAATTATATGCTAAAATACACTTGTAGCCCTTTATATTTTTAGTTTGATTCTTTATGTTTTAAGAAGTCCAATTTAGTCTTTCATAACTCGTATTTGAAGTGAACCAAAATAATAATTTCAAATCAGTGATCATTATTTTGGGATACGATTTAAACTCTTTTTTTTTTTTTACTAATTCAAGAGATATAACTTGTTTTATTAGATATACCTATGAAAATTATAATATCTAACTTATGTTTGAACTAAAAATAATATTTAAAATCGTGTAAATAATGAATTGAATGAGCAATAAAAAATTGGAAGTGTATTTTTAACAACAAATATATGTTAGCTAGCTGTTTTCAGATGACAATCTAAATTCATAGGTAACAAAGTCAAAAGAAACAAAGAAAATTTTCCTTATTTTTTATATAGATTTTTTAAGTTGATACGTAATTAAGTGATCTTGCTCTGACATAGTTAATAATAATATGTTTTTGCTGTCAACAACAGACTGGAAAACTTACTCTACAAAGTGATGTTTATGCTTTTGGAGTTGTTCTTCTGGAGCTTTTGACAGGACGTCGAGCTGTAGATCTGAACCAGGGCCCAAATGATCAAAACCTTGTACTACAGGTACGTGGCAAATTAAATGTGTGCGTGAGTATTGGATAATTAACGATCGTTAGGGATATCAAGGCATTATAGATGTTGAAGTTGCCCTAGTGATTTTCTTTTTTCATTCCATACTATTTGATCATAAAAATAGTAGTTATAAGTGTGTTTAAATTTACTGCAAAAAAAAATATTATTCCAATAATAAATCATAAACCAATTATATGAAATACGTTTATGTTTGAATATTGTGATTTAAAAAAATAATTTTAAGATAATTTTTTTGGATTATAAAAGAATCACTTTTCTATAATAAAATTGCAAGAAATAATATTATTTATAACAGTTGATTAATTATTTAAGATAAAACGATAAAATAAAAAGTTAGAAATAAGCTAATTAATAACTTGCCCTTTGGTTGTAAAAAATCCTTATCTTTAAAATGCTATTTTCTTTGTAAAAGACTTAGTCAAAGATATAAACTGATTTTCTACAAATACCAAAAAGATTGACCAGTTTATATGATTATGGATTTGATTTCTGGTTCATATGTATGAAAAAATATACGTTGAAAGATGTTGATTTCTTAAATAGATATTAGTTATCAGTATATCGGGAAACTATTAGTCTTTAGTTAGGATATCTCGGTTCCCACATAAACAAATTACATTTCTGTTGACTCTGGTTCACAATCTAAATGCTTATTAAATTCATAATATTTAAACATTTTAAAATTTATGGTTGGCATTCAATTATATAGGTGAGGCACTTACTGAATGACCGGAAGAAGCTTCGTAAGGTGATAGATCCAGAGATGGCTCGAAATTCTTACACCATGGAGTCTATATTCATGATTGCCAATCTGGCGTCACGGTGTGTCCGTAGTGAGAGTAATGAGAGACCTTCAATGGTAGATTGTGTCAAAGAAATCCAAACGATTATGTACACAAATTCAAAGGGCTTGGGAATGGTTATGCATAGCTTGAGATTGGTCTGATCAAATGAAATCCTAAGTGTAGATTCAACGATTATGATAGTTTTCCAATCACTTAATTATTCTATTAATTATTTGTAAGTTCTTCAATCCATGTTAAGACCCCATATTTGGATAGCGTGACCATTAAGTATTTGGCATGATATTTCGGTGATTTGGATCGATGATCGAATAAGAGAAGAGGAGATTATATTAAACCATGGTGGACAAAGTTAAAGGTACATGCACTTCCAATTTCCGTGGCATAAACAAACCACTTCAGTGGAAAATCTCCTCTTGAATCCTAACATTATTATTTTGTTTTGGAATGATTGGCTTGTTTCAACAGATTTGATACGCCATGTTGGTCAAATTAATGTATAAATTGATACATAACCTTATATTAACATATGAAATCAATGAATATATATATATATATATATATATATATATATAAATGTGATATCAGTTTGTTTTGATTACAATGAAAAAAGAACCATTATTTATTATCTAACGGACATGCAAGGTGACACTATCATAAATAACATACATTCATATCTTAAAGAAAATAAATAAGAGAAACAGATACTAGTCATTACTCAACTGGAATGTTAGAATCCTTAAGAGGTAAGACTTGAAATGTTTTTTCAATTTAATTTTTAAGTGGCCTGATTGTGATTGGGTTCGATTCTGTATGAAAGATTGAAAGTTATTAAAGAAGGAACATTAATTTTATTATTCTTATATATATGGTAAGATAAATCTTGAAAGATACAAAGGAAAGGGTAATTAATAATTGGAGAAAACATGAGTAATGGATGAGATACACTATTATTGAACTTTAAAACGATCATAGAATAATTAGATCAGTAAATATTCAAATTAAGCATTGAAAAAAATATAACTTATGATACGTTAGTCTTTAATAGTATATAAGATTTTGCTGAAAAAAAGATAGTATTTAAGTTTCACATTAGTCCTCAGAAATTATAAATACAAATTAGTAGTCTTTTTCAATGAGACACGATAGTACCTTATAATTTTGACTTTCCTATAACTTTAATCCATAATTTTAGATCCTTCGTCATTAATCACCTCCAATCCATGAAAAAGATTTGGCAGAGCTGACATTCTTTTGTTCAGGGAGACAACAATATAACATTGTTAAGTTGTAAAAGATGCAAGAATTGAGGTTAAATTGCACTTCACAATAAATTTTTATAACAGTGGTATCTTTTTTTTGTTTTTAACCTGTACGTATAATAACTTGAAGATAGCGAATCAAATAAAGGTAAAGAACTGTGGGTAAAACTCAGACCCTCAAACATATTTGTTAAAGCGGAAAAATAAAGTGAGAGAAGGAGATAGAGAAGAACACACACTCTTTTAACGTGGGAAACCTTCTTCAACGTGAAGAAGTAAAATCCACGGGACACTGGTCCAGAATCAATCTTCCACTATAAAGATAATGGTTGCAATCAAACAATCTTCTCTAACCTTTCACTAGAGATGCAATCAAACAAACACCAAGTATGGTGGTATTCACTCTCTACAAGGGGTTTTACTCAAAACCTCTCGGAGACTCAAATCCTCAGCCCTCTTTTCTGTCTGCGCTCTCTTCTGTGCGTCTCTATCTGTCTCCACCCATAAATAATGTATTTATAGAGGTGAAGTAGGTTTAGGGATTCAACACCCTTTAATGGACTCAGGTCAACATTTTGGGAAGAGAGCCCAATTCAACAACCCTTTTCCAATACCTTGGGATTTGGACCAACCATTGAAAATGGAAATATCCAACAAATCTCCCCCTTCCGTCTTCAATGCGACAAATCAACAACCCGGAATCCTTTCTGGTTCCAATGAGCTGGGATCATCACATCACAACCCGGCTATCTTTTTGGCTTAAATGTACCGAATTCATCAACTCAACACCTTCATAGCAATCTTCAAATTTTCTTGCTAGTACCGACTTTGTCATCATATCTGACCAATTCTGGTCAGTGTGCACTTTGCCAAGTGCGAGTTGTCCATCCTCCACCACATCCCGGATCCAGTGATACCTCACATCAATGTGCTTGGTGCGGGAGTGATAGGTCGAGTTCTTCGCAAGATGAATTGCGCTTTGATTGTCACACATCAACTCATACTTGTCTTGATCATGACCAAGTTCCATGAAGAACTTCTTCATCCACAACATTTCCTAGCAATGTACTCGACCTCGGTTGTTGAAAGCATCACACACTTCTGTAATCTTGATTGTCAAGAGACTGCTCCTCCAGCAAATCTCATCAAATATCAGTGGTTGACTTTCTCGAGTCAACGTCTCCCCCTAAATCGGCATCTGAGTAACCTTGCAAGCCGGCTTCTCCTTCTCCAAACCGGAGGCATAAGTCGGTTGTACCTCGGAGGTACCTAAAGATCCACTTCACTGCTTCCCAGTGCTCTTTGCCTGAATTCGATAGAAATCGGCTCACCATTCCAACTGCATACGCCAAGTCGAGTCTAGTGCAAACCATTGCATACATCAAGCTTCCGACGATGGATTGATACGAGATCTTCAACATTTCTTCTTTGTCTTCATCAGACTTCGAACACTGCTTCTTATTCAGCTTCATATGTCTGGCTAGAGGGGTGCTAACTGTCTTGGCTTTGTCCATGATGAATCTCTTCAAAATCTTCTCAACATACTTCTCTTGACTCAGCCACAGTAGTTTCTTCTTTCTATCTCGGATTATCTTCATTCTGAGAATCTGCTTTGCAGGGCCGAGGTCCTTCACAGCGAAGGACGAGTTCAATGCCTTCTTCAAGGTGACTATCTTCAACTTGTCTTGTCCTACAATCAGCATGTCATCAACATATAACAACAGGATCAGAAAATCTCCAGTCTCATAGCTCTTCACAAATAAACAGTGGTCAGCTTCAATCTTCTTCATGAACTTATGATCAGTCATGAAGGATTCAAATTTCTTGCACCACTGTCAAGGTGCTTGTTTCAAGCCATAGAGACTCTTCTTCAACAAGCATACCATGCCTTCGGATCCGGAGATTGGAACCCTTCAGGTTACTCCACATATATCTCTTCCTCCAACTCACCGTGACACATCCATTTGTTCTACCTCTAGGTCCATTGAAGCTGCCATGGCTAACACAGTTCGGACCGAGGTCATCTTCACAACAGGAGATAAAATCTCTTCAAAATAATCTCTTTCTTCTGGTTGCAACCTTTCACTACAATCCGGGCTTTGTATCTCGACTTCTGGTCATTCTCTTCCTGTTTGATTTTATACACCCACTTGTTCTTCAGAGCTCGTCTCTTTTTGGGCAACTTGGTCAGCTCATAAGTCTGATTTTCATGCAGGGTCTTCATCTCATCCTATATTGTCTTCTCCCATTCTTCTTTTTCTGAGCTCATTATGGCCTCATCATAACTCTGAGGCTCACCATCTTCAGCAATGATGGTGTATTCATCATCTGGGTACCTTGTAGAAGGTCTTCTTTCTCTAATGGGGTATCTCGGTTGTTCTTCTTCAGTATCTGGAGAACCCGGTTCATCATCATCATCCCGGTCCTCATCATCAACTCAGACATCAGTATCTCGGTCCTCATCAGCTTCTTGCTGGTCATCATCTTTAACATCATCAATGATTTCTTCTTTGATGTCTCTCCCTGCTTCAGCTCGAACAAGAGGGACGGTTTCTTCGCGTCAGACAGCAACCCGGACTTGGGGCTTCGAGATGTCATGAATGGTCTCGTCTTCATAGGTCACATCTCGGCTTCTCACAATCTTCTTATTGATTGGATCCCAAAGTCTGAACCTGAACTCGGTTTTCGGCAAACCGAGGTAGATGCATTCCTTCATTTTTGCATCGAGTTTTGCCCTTTCATCTTTAGCGACATGCACCAAAGCTCGACATCCAAATACCCTCAGGTGATCATAGGTCGCTTTCTGACCCGTCCAGACTTCTTCTGGAATTTCACCTTCATGTGGTCGTGATGGTGAGAGATTAATCAAATCAACAGCAGTTCTAACTACTTCTCCCCAGAATGATTTCGGCAATCCTGCATTGGATAGCATACTTCGGACCTTCTCTTCAATAGTTCAGTTCATCCTCTCAGCAAGTCCATTCAATTACGGAGTCTTTGGGAGTGTCTTCTCAAGTCTGATCCCAACTTCTCTACAGTAAGCATCAAAGGGACCGTGATACTCACCACCATTGTCAGATCTGACCAGCTTCAACTTCTTGCCAGTTTCTCTTTCCACCATAGCATGGAATTCTTTGAATGATTGGAATACCTAGTCTTTAGACTTCAACAAATAAACACACATTTTGCGAGAATGGTCATCAATGAAAGAGACAAAATACTGAGATCCACCTAGTGATCTCTCAGACATGGAGCAAACATCAGTATGGACGAGGTCAAGAATACACCTTTGTCGTCTAGGTTGATCCGATCTCACAAATGAAACTCGGTGCTGTTTTCCAGCTAGGCAGTGCGTGCAACTCTCCAGCACTTACCCCTTCAACCCGGTCAATAGCTCGTTCTTCTCCAAAATTTGGAGTCCTTTCTCACTCATGTGGCCGAGGCGCTTGTGCCATAGCTCCAAGCTCGGTCCATTATGGACAGAATTGGCTTCTCCGCCATTTATCCTTCCTTGCATCACATACAAGGAGCCTTCCTTCTTTCCTTGGGCCATCACCAAGCTTCCCTTGGTTAATTTCCATCTACATCCTTCAAAGTTGTTTACTAATCCGGCATCATCTAGCTTTTCGACCGAGACTAGATTCAGTCACATGTCAGGTACATGCCTCACATCTTTCAACACAAGTCGGCACCCTACATCTGAGTTCAAGGTCACATCACCGACACCAACAATGTTGTTGGTCACCTGTTTTCCCATCATCACAGCTCCGAAGTCTCCACTTCTGTATGATGAGAAAAACCTTTCGAGGAGTAACATGAAAAGAGGCACCTGAGTCAACAATCCAGGCGCAGTCATCAAAGGCAACATTCAGAAAATTATCTTCTCCGAGAAGAAATATCTAAGCTTCAGCGTTGGCAACCACCACTATGGTGCTCTTGTCTTCTTTATTTTTCAGCACAATCTGATCTCTCTTCACTGTGCCACTCTGTTGATCTTTCTGCAAAGTCTAGCAAGCAGTCTTTTTATGTTCGGGCTTCCCACAGTAGAAGCACTTCAGTTCAAATGGCCTTGACCGGTCTCTGGACCGATCTCATCTGTCATGACCCCGACCCTTGCTACGACCCTGGAAGTCAGACTTACTTCTGTTCTCAGCAATGTTGGCCTCAGACGCGTTAGTTACACCTCGTTCTCTTCTCCGAGCTTCTTCATTCAGGAGACTATCAGTCACGGCATCCATCATCAATTTTCCTTTTGGAGCCGAGTTGCTCAGTGTCCCTACCATAGTATTCCAGCTTTCTGGTAGTGACCTCAGCAACAACAAAGCATGCATCTCATCATCAATTTTTATATTGGTTTTGGGCAACTGATTCACAATACCTTTGTAGGTGTTGAGGTGTTCAATCATGCTCATGTCATCCTTGTACTCTAGCTTCACAAGTCGACGAACCAGGTATGCTTTGTTCCTGGGAGTCTTCTTCTGAATCATGGATTCCAACTTGTTCCACAATTCATATGCATTAGTGAACTCGGACACGTGCTCAAAGAAGCTTTTATCAATGTATTTCCTGATCGTGGCCACCGCCTTACGACTCAGGATCTCCCAGTCCTTGTCTGATTTGCCTGTCAACTTCTCCTCAAGAACAATGGGTTCATACAAATCTTTGCAGATAAGATGATCTTCCATCATCGATCTCCAATAATTGAAGTTATCTATGGTCAGCTTGAACATATCCCCGTCATAGGTTATGCCACCACTAGTCTCCATCTCGTCTCTCTTTCAGAACCCTTTGAACCCGGGCTCTGATACCACTGTTGGGTAAAACTTAGACCCTGAAACACGTTTGTGAAAGCGGAAAAATAAAGCGAGAGAAGGAGATAGAGAAGAATACACACTCTTTTAACGTGGGAAACCTTCTTCAACGTAAAGAAGTAAAACCCACAGGACACTGGTCCAGAATCAATCTTCCACTATAAAGATAATGGTTACAATCAAACAATCTTCCCTAGCCTTTCACTAGAGATGCAATCAAACAAACACCAAGTATGGTGGTATTCACTCACTACAAGGGGTTTCACTCAAAATCTCTCGGAGACTCAAAACCTCAGCCCTTTTTTCTATCTACGCTTTCTTCTGTGCATCTCTATCTGCCACCACCCATAAATAATGTATTTATAGAGGTGAAGTAGGTTTAGGGATTCAACACCTTTTAATGGGCTCAGGTCAATATTTTGGGAAGAGAGCCCAATTCAACAACCCTTTTCCAACCTTGGAATTTGGGCCAAGCATTGAAAATGGAAATATCCAACAAGAACAAAGAACAAAAATAGCGAGTGAAAAATTATAAACTCACTCTTTTCAACTTACATATATCGAGAGGTAAGTTAAATTAAAACTAGACCTTGTCTAAGTTGGGAAACCATCACAAGTCTCTCACCATGCAAAACAAACATAAATAGTTGGATTTTGTTAAATTTTAGATCTAAAGTTAATATTTTTTTTCATTTCTTTTTTTTCCTCTTTTTTCACTTTTTCCTTTTTTTTCCCTTTCCCTCTTCTTCTCTCTTCTCGATCGACTTCTGGATCCAACAATTGAAGAATAATTATTCACAAACATTCACTTATTTTAAACACTTCCCTAACACCTCTCATTTTTTTTCTATTTTTTCTCTTTCCATCACATTATAAATCCTATAACACATACTTTTCTCTCTAGGCGTCTTATGACATAATGGTTGTCATGAAACTTTTTTCAACTAATAATAGATATCTTTCCAAAACAAATTAAAAATCTTAAGGACTGTATATCTTATATAAATGTACGTTAAAATGTCCTTTAGTGCTGGAAGTTTGAAATAATTAAAAATAAATAAAAATCTTAGTTTGACAAATTTTATTGAATTAATTGTGTTTTCATTTGCAAAACCCTACTAATCAAAAGAAAAGGAGAGAGAGAGAGAGAAACTTGAAAAGTAAGACATAAAAGAGTGTTTCGAGTGAACTATAGAAAACAAAGCTAATATATTTAATGTGATCCCAAATACAAAGATGATATTATTCGAACAAGGTTGAGTTTCTCCAAGATATACCAAACATATTTTTTTAAGAATTAATTATATTTTACTCTCCTATAATTTAACTTTTTTTCTATATATAAAAAAAATCAACAACATACTATTTGACACATTTTTTTTTAATATACTATTATTGAGAGACATTCTAATAAGACCCAATAAATAGAGTCAGACTTACATGATTTAATTTAACATAATTTCACCCAATAACAAAAACTGTTAAAAAATAATGTTATTGCATTCTTTTTATAAATAACCCCAAAACTTTTTAATTTTTATAACGTCAAACCCCTTCAACTTTAGTTTAACTTGAAAGTATTAACTTTTTAATCACCTTATCCGCAATTCCATACTTTCTCAACCTATCCTCTTAAAGTCTTTTCAGGAGGTCTGTAATGATAAAATAAATGCAAAGACATAAAAAGTTCCCTTAATACTAGTAAGAAACTTAAAATGAAAATATTTTCATTGGCGACAAAAAAAATATACTGTTTATTATTTTTTTAAAGCTCTTTTATAATTTTTATATTAAATACTTTTCTCCTTTAGTTTCTTAACTAATATCCTTTACAAGAACCTAAAATAAATACCATAATAATCTATTAAGGTAGGAGGTTGAGAAAGTGTTAAATCAAAAGGGGAAATGTGTTAAATAAACAATAATTGACATCAAAATGAACTAAAAAGATAACTTTTTTACATAAACCAAAGTTGAAGGGATTAAATAAATAAAAAGCAATTATTTTAAACATGATAAAACTATAATAGTAAATGAAATTATTCTTCTTCCCTACATCCTCCTCCTCAGACTAAAACCAAATTCACACTATCTTGATCCCTCTGTCAAACAATACATTTGAGTAACGTGTCTTTGGCAACTTAGTGTCATTCGAAGTTGCATGAGCAGATATTTACAGAGCCCATAGAAACCTTCTAACAAGATTTCAACTAAGCATTTTGTAACATCCACAAAATTATAAAAATGTGATGATAATTGGATACAAATATGTTTAGAGAAAAATAACTATATCACTCTTTCCATGAAGTAGAAATTACTAGAAAACCCTTAAGATGAAAATTACAAAAATGCCCTTGGACATTTTTAAAATGACCAAAATACCCCTAAGTTGAATGACATAATTACCAAAATTTCCCTAGGCCAAAAATGCTCAAATAACTTTAGAAATTTTGTAGAAACTTGATGAAATTATAGAATACACTTAGCTGACTAAGTATCAACATATTTTGTGACACAACTTTAGAATAAAATTTCTACAAATTTTAGAAGATGACAACTTTGAGGCTATATTCAAGAAAACTCAAGTATCAGAAAAATATGGGAAAATGGTACATAAAATGTATAGAATTTTTTCCTAATTATAGGATGAATAGACCTATTTAAAATGGTTTAGTAATTTTGACGGTCAGAAGAAGTATAAACCAATCAAAAACAAGATAAAGATGTAGTCTAGAATAAAATGTTTATGTATTGCCCTGTATAAGACTGCTTGGGATTAATTTAAACTATCATTGGGATAAATTCTTAGGAACATCTAGAATTCTAATATTCAAAATTTTCTTTAGATAAAAGAATTCAAATTAAATTGGATTTCTTTTTAAGAAAATACCATATTGAAACTAGATTTTTATTCATCATCATAAATGACCACATGTAGCATGAAAGGAAAAAAAATTTGTATTCCTTTCCTTTGAGCTTGTCTTTCACGTGAAGAAGCTTGTAGAAGGAGAAAGGAACTTCATGATAAGTGTAATGCCCCAATTTTCTAATCAGGGTCATTACCAAACATACACCACAATCAAATAGATAATCAATCAGAGTTGAAGCAGTTTGGAAGCATAAACTAGAAGTGACATCATCAAAGTCACTATCATAACACTGTACATCATAATATGGTGAATATACATCAAAGTTTCACTGTACAATACAAAACTGTACAAATAACCCATCAGG
>PYAF01005144.1:203192-221453 GCA_007407185.1 Glycine tomentella | reverse complement strand
TTATGTTAAAAAAAATTAATTCATTACATCTAATTATCCGTTAAAAAAATTCAATTGATTATGTTAATTTTTTAAGGAATTGATTATGTTAATTGATTAGTCTAATATACATATTTTAATAATAATAATAATAATAATAATAATAAGTCTAATTTAAATATTTTAATATAGATAACATTAATTTTTCTTACAAATAAAAATTAATTTGAAATCAGTTACGAATAGTGAAATATATTAATTGACATTAAATTGGAATTTGAAAAATTATGAAAGGTGTATTTTTCTCTATTTAGACGTGAATGGCCCCGACGTAGATTAAGATATTTCTCTTCAACTAGAGGATGAGTAATTTGTCTTTTTTTATCAAAAGTAGGGCTTTCTCTTTTAATTATAAAAGTTGTCCAGTTGTTTATACACTGAATTGTTTTTTGCAAATGGATCATCTAAAATGTATCTTTTTTTTCAAGACAGAATACAAGAACTTGAAGAATTTGATTGATCACGAATCGATTATCATCTCTTTCATATTATTTTTGTTTAAATTTATTTTCATTCTAAACTTCTAACACGTGCTTTTTCTTTCATTTGTGTGCTAGTGTTATATTTTGTGTTACTGATTTGTTTCATTATCTTACTTTTTATGTATGAGTTTGATTTTTCATTTGTAAGTTATTTCTATAAAGTTTATGGATAATTTTGTTTCTTTAAAATGAAAGCGTATATATCCTTGTCTTGAAAGGGGAGCCGCTATGCTTGCAAACTTTGGGACTAAGAAAAAGCACATTGAGCTATATATTTAGGTCAAAGGTCATACAACTAACTAGTTTAGTTAGTTATACTTAGTTATGTGTTAGTTACTCTTATAAGTTGGTTATGAGTTAATCAATTTCATGTTATCACTACTAGAAAAACAACTTTCGATATTGGTTATCTTAGACATTTTACATCGATTTTAAACCGATGTTGAATCACGTGACGTTGAAAGTGTGGAAGTTAATATCGACTTTTAAAACTGATGTTAACAGAAAGCATACAACATCAGTTTTCAGAAAAAACCGATATTGATACCAATAAATAAAAATGTAAAAAAATGTAAAAGATGAAACTTCAACATCGGTTTTCAGTCAAAACCGATGTTAACCTACACTACAACATCAGTTTCCAATGAAAACCGATGTTAATCTCATGTAACAACATCGGTTTTCTTTGGAAAACCGATGTCCCTATGTCAGTAATAACATCAATTTTCATGAATAAACTGATGTTGTTACACACATAGGGACATCGGTTTACCAAAGAAAACCGATGTTGTTACATGAGATCAACATCAATTTTCATTGGAAACCGATGTTGTAGTGTAAGTTAACATCTGTTTTGACTGAAAACCGATTTTGTAGTCAATTTTAGATCGGTTTTCTTAAGGAAACCGATGTTGTTTTATTTATTTTTTTAAAAAAATATTTTGTCTATTTTTTAAATTTTACCAATTTTTCCACCTGTAAATTAAATACCAGACATGTGCTAGTTTCACAATACAATACAATAAAAAAATATTTAATAACAAATAAAATTCAATAGTGTTAATGTACATAAAAAATGATTTCCTAACCTAATGTTTATACAATTGTTTTAAAAATCCCTTAACCACCTATCCTAATATGTCATCTCTAATTTTAAGATAAAACTTCACCCATTGAACCTTAATAGCCTTCAATGTTTCGGGTTCCAGCGTTCTTTCATCTGGGAAATACTGGATGACATAATAAAACATAATATAATAAGTACAAAACAAAAACAAGTCAAAAAAATAAAAATAGTTTTGAATTAGTCAATTAATTACCATGTCCTAGTTATCTCTGAAGCCTCCTTGGACTATCGTCGACATCCAATGCATGACATAATAGCCACACTCAGTGCTTCTTTTTTACTTATTACACTAAATTCAATAACATAGTCAAAGTTAAATGGAAATTAGTGTAAATAGTAATAAAAATTATTTTGAATACATAAAACATGATTTATTAGAAGACTTACTTTAAGCGCTATCCATTTAGTAGTAGCCTTTGATTTATTTCCTTCAGTGCCATGGATTCCCTTCAATGCACTGCTTAAGAGAAACATTCATGCATAGTGTACAATTAACATATTCATGGCATAGAAATAACATAAATGTCTTACAAATTACAACCTACCTGTTAATAATTCATTTAAGGTAGTTATCAGGCCTATTATGCAACGAAGAGAACCACCCAACAACATTGGCCTTAGGACATATAACGACCAGTTGCCAATGTGCACTGCTTAGAGAAAAAATAATTAAGTTATCATACTGCATACAATAATTAAATTCTTTTGTACATTTTTACTAACCCATTCAAATAAGGTGCAAGGTAGACATCTTTCTGTGAACTCTGCATCCATTTCTTTATATAGTCCTCGGATTCAAATTGAGATTGCCCAGATCTCTGTATGGACTGTGGCTCAATGAATCCATACACATCGAGATGATCCGATTGCAAACATAAGCCATTTATATGTCTATTGTTTTATAAATAAAGTCAATTATGTATGAATATAAAACAATGAGTTATGTAACGATAGCCAATTGAAAGTGACTTACAGCATCCACAGTTGTATAACGGAGATGTTCAAACATTGACCACCATGGATGATCTCTGAAATATCCTCATGCTTTATGTACAACGAAAAGTTATCATTATGCACCCCGAACAAAGTTGCGTCCCATGGAACCTGCATGGGTCTAAGGAAAAGATCGAGGATGGTTAATGCGATGTGGTACAAGGGATCGACAATATCTTCCGGCTTATTTACAGGTTTCGTTGGTCCCTTGGGTTCCTGTTTATTCTACACAATTAACAAACATAAGTGAACGCCCGGGTTAACTTTATATGAGACAAATCATTCGTAAATGAGAAGAAAGAAGGCAAAAATGATATACCTTATGCAAAATAGGTTGTACAAGATGAGTCAGCCAAGCAAGGAAAGTGTTAAGGGTCTGCCCCACTAACTGAACCTCGTCAGTGGGTACAGGGACGCAAGCATCAGGATCTCGAACTTCCTAAACATTCACCTCGACTTGATCAGTAGGTTGTACAAGAGGGACGCTGTGCACGATCGTCGACCTCTTATAAACTCTTCCAGAAGCAACTAGGCGGGGAGGATTGTCATCGACATACAACCCACACTTGTTAGATGCACCCGTGTCTGGGTCATTCCCTGAGGGGTCGACACAGCTTTCTTTGGTGTTGAGAAGGGCACCAAGGGGACATGATTGAACCTCTAGAGGTAGCATGGCACCCTGAGACTACATCTGGGTCTGCATTTGGGAATGTAGCTGGCTGAATGACATCATTCCTTGTTGCGTAACTCGTTCAGTGATCGACTGCTCCAACTCTACCCTGATGTTGTCTTTCAGGCGATCCAATTCTTCAGGCACCATTGACTTCGACTTGCGAGAGGTTGATTAAGCAGGTTCGAAGTAGTGTGTGATGGTCACATCAACTCCAGCAGCACGGACGCGCCCGGGGTGCTCTGGTCGTCTAATGGCAGTAGTCAGGACATTCGGACGTCCACTAGGGACAAAGCTACCCTGTGTGGATTGCTCATCCAGGGAATCCTGCAATGCAAAAAAAGTAGAACATTAGTTTAGTCATTTGGTAGGCAAAATTCAATGCTAAAGAAAACAAGAACCATCCTTTAATTTGACTTACAATCCTCTTTGCAATCTCACGTGCCGTCTCAAAAGTCACATCTCCCGATTTTTTTGTGCGAGCCAACTTCCACTTCACGTGTCATCTCACTGGGGACGGAGGATGGAGTATAGTCTCCGTGCTATCATCACGGGCTACTTCCTCCATTTTTTTCTTTTGTTTTTCTTCCATAATTTTCTTTTCTAACAATTCGTAACCCCCGTGAGACAACACATGCGGGGCAATGTTTATCTTTTGGATGGCCTGAGCCTTCTTCCTCACACCCTGTCATAATTAAACAGATAGATGTCAAAACAAATGTGCTTCAAAGAACCATATCAATTAAATTGTAACAAAATTCAACTTAGCTAACCTCCCATGAAGCGGCCCTACGACTCTCGTAGAATTGGTGCCATTGTTCCTTACTGATGCCATATTTGTCACACACAGCGTCGGCATCAATGTCCTTTCCTTGGGCAAGAACCCATTTGGAGGTCAGATCTGACTTAAACTGCCTCCATCGCTCTCCAACTGTCTGCAGTATTTTCTTCTTGGTTCATTGGTCGAACGCTTCAGGTATATCAAATTTAGCCTACGTTACAATGAAGTGAGTTTAAGAGATAACATTTAAATTGTATAACTACAAGCAATGACATTGGACTTTTAATTGTAATACCTGAATGTCATCTCAAATTAGCTCCTTCTGCGTAGCAGGAACTTCCTTCCAGTTAGCAATTGTCACATCCACCTTGTCTCTAGCCACAATCCCTAGATATTTCCTTAACTTCTTTGCCTGAGGACCATTTGCCTTCCCAGTGGTAGGATCAATATGAACCACTGGTCTTTCAGCACCAACAGGCCTGGTAGATAGTGACCTTAGACATGTTGCTTTCTTGGTCTTCTTTGTTGTACACGGTGAAGGTGCTGACTCAGGCTGAGGAGGTGCTGACTCAAGATGAGAAGGTCCTGACTCAGGAAGAGGAGGTGCTGAATCAGGATGAGGAGGGGAGCTCGGTGGTGTAGTCATTATCCTGTTCAAGAGAGAGTAGTATAGTACAAGACAGATGAAAGAAAGAAAGAAAGAAAACCCATATCTCTCTCGTTGATGCCATCGGGCTAGTAGAGAGTTTATAATCTGGTGTGTGTAGGTACAGTGCCAACCAATTAGCAAGACCAACTAACTACCAACCTTTTAAGTCTTTGGCACAAACAAGGTGTGTGTAGGTACAGTGCCACAGAGGACGGGTCAGTGTATTCAATTGAAAGAACTAAGCAAAAACAAACAAATTAACCTTCAAAGTTTCAAAGTTCAAAGAGCAATGGGATGTAATATTGTATAGTGGGAATAGAGAAGCTCCTATGGATGTGTCAATGGCATTAGCTGAAAGGGTGTGGAAAACGGGTCCCAACGGTTAAGTTGGTTGCAGTCCCTTCATGATTAAGTTTAGCAAACCAAGGGAGGCTTCAATCATTGCTCACGCTCGGCTCTGGCTCAAAATGTGAGCACACAATACTCTAAGTAGTCTCAGGCACATTGTTAGCTATGATCATAACCCTCATGCTCTAAGAAAAATTCAAATTTAGTGATAACATTTTATCTACTTATTGATCCGGTCATTATAGTATACTATAATGCAACTTTTCCTCTCAAATATTATCATAAACCAAACACGTTATAGGTAGTTGATTATACCAAGTACTACTCGTGTTTAACATTGGAGTTTCTAAAACTAAAATTAATCAATATGCCCCTTTTTCCCATTAAGTGGCCAACACTGTCTTGACAAAGGAAAACACCTTTAAACACTGTGGAATGAATAAATTACGTGCACGGATTGGATTTAAGATTGATTCAAAAGATAACAAAAAGAAAGGGATGATAGAAGAAGAGTATGAAAAATGCAAAGCCTCTCGTCCCTTCTTTTTCTCTAACAATGGTGACACAGTGCTAATGCAAAAACAATGTCATGTTCTTCCATGCACAATAACATAAAACAAAGCTAACAGATTCCATAAGGATGGATGCGCGACCAACATATATACACATACCAAACATTATTAAGTTTCATATCGGCATTTTATCAAGCACTTAGTGAGCACAACAACGAAGGCACATACCAAACACCCATTCAACCCATACATTCACCTTCAAATGATAATACAAAATCAGAGATAGCATCCACATGTTCACACATTAACACATGTTCACAAAAACATAGATAGCACCCATACACACTAACCTACAATCGAGAGAAGACGTCAGAGAAGAGGTCGCGAGGTACGCAGAGGAAGACGTCGCCAGAGCATGATGGTGATGCCGGATAAGAGGTCGCGAGGTACGGCTAAGATGAGGTTGTTGTACTTTGAAGAAGACGCGCTCGACAGTGAACAAATAAGGTTTAATTTGAGGAACAAATGTTATTTATAATAACAACAACAACATCGACTTTCAAAGAAAAACCGATGTTAACATGTTATTTTTAACATCAGTTTTCAACTTTTTTGAAAAAACCGATGTTAAGGTGTTACCGTTAACATTGGTTCTACCAAAAACTGATGTTAACAGTAATACGTTAACATCGGTTTTTCTTAAAAAGTTGAAAATCGATGTTAAAAATAACACGTTAACATCGGTTTTTCTTTAAAAACATGAAAATCGATGCTAACATCAACAATTTAACATCGATTTCTTTTAAAAAAAATGAAAACTGATGTTAGTAGAAGACATTAACATCGGTTTTTAAGAAAATCGATGTTAACAATGTCTTGATAATTACAAAATTGTCACTGCGTTTTCGTTAACATTAGTTTTGTATAACAACCGATGTTAATGTAACGATGTTAAATATAATATTTCTAGTAGTGTATTCATTCCCTTCAATATCAGTTTCTCTCTTTATCTTTCTTTGCAAGCTTCCTCTACAAGCTTTGGATTTATCCATGGTAGACATGAGGTTTATGATGGTATCAGAGCTATTCCATTGAAGAGCTTTGCTACACAACTCTTTGTTCTTGCTTCTTCTATAGTTTCCTATTGATTTCTTTATCATGACTACCAATTCATCTTCGCAAGAGCAATCTTTGAATATACACAGCCTATACTATCTTCATCCAGGAGAAAATTCAGTGACTGCACTAGTTTCTCCAGTTCTTGATTCAACAAATTACAACTCATGGAGTCGATCAATGCTTGCTACATTAAGTGTGAAAAATAAAGTTGAATTTGTCGGCAGGTCCATTCATAGATGTGCGTCGAACCATACACTTCATATAGCTTGGACGAGGTGCAATAATATGGTGGTTTCTTGGCTTGTTCACTTAGTCTCACCTTGGATTAGGCAGAGCATCCTTTGGATGGATGATGCACGAGACATATGGAATGGTTTGAAGTCGAAGTATTCACAAGGGGATTTGCTGAGAATTTCAGAATTGCAGCAGGACATGACATCTATCAGACAATGTGATCAATCTATAACTGATTACTTTACAAAATTGCGTGTTATTTTGGATGAATTGGAAAGTTACAGACCTGATCCAGTTTGTTTATGTGATCCTAAGTGTGTGTGTGTGTGTGTGATGCTTTTACTAGTGTTATGGAGAGAAAGAAACAAGATCGAGTTATGCAGTTTCTTAGAGATTTGAATGATCAGTTTAATATTGTTAGATCCAATGTATTGATGATGGATCCTTTGCTAGCATAAGTAAGGTCTTCTCATATGTTGTTCAGCAAGAGAGACAACTTGCAAGTAATGATATAATGGGAAACACCTATCCAATTAAGTCTGCCAACACCAACTCATCCAATTCATGCACTTACTATGGTAAAGATAATCATATTGTCGATAGGTGTTACAAAAAAAATGGTTTTCCTTATAATTATGCTTCCAGAGGAAGAAGAGGAAATCAAAGTGGCTTTAGTAGAGGAAACTCGGGAGGAAGAGGAAGTAAGCTATGTACATATTGTGGTTTCATTAACCACATTGTAGATGAATGCTACATAAAGCATGGTTATCTCCTTGGACAAAAATTTTACAAGTCTCAAGGTTCAAACATTAACAATATTAGTGCATAAAAGGAGGAAGGTGATAGCTCAGTTCAAGAAAGGAAACAAGAAACACAAAATGAGGATGTGAAGCTAAACTCTCAGCAGTATAAAGCTTTGACGGCACTGTTGCAAGAGCAAAACAGAGTTCACAACATTTCACATGCGAATCAAATTGGCGCATTTAGCAATAAAGGTAGTCTATCCATCACTTGTAGTGTAAGCAAGACTAGAAGATGAGTGGATCCTTGACTCAGGTGTCACAGATCATGTTACAACCATTCCTTATTTGTTTTCTTTATGCAAAAAGATAAACCCTATGATTGTTAGACTCCTTAATGGTCATACAATCACTACAACTCATGCAGGCACAATTCAATTTTCTCAATTTTTATACCTAGAGGATGTTTTATGCATACCTAGTTTCCAATTCAATTTGATTTTAGTATCTAAATTGATCTCTTCTTTGTCTTGCAAACTAATCTTCATGAATGACAAATACTTTATACAAGATTTATAGAGCCTGCACAGGATTGGTATAGTTGATATGGTGGAAGGTATCTACAGACTCAACATGGTTCCTCTCAATCCTCATAGGGAATACAGTTCTAATTCCACTATTGTCCTTGTCTGTTCTAGTGTTTCTAGGATTTCAGCTTTTTCATGTTAGTCATCCATCTTATGAAAGATTGGTGTTGTTGAAATATTTTTATTTTGTGCTTACATCAAATAAGCAATTCATATGTGAAACTTGTCATCATTCAAAACAAAGAAAATTGACTTTTCCTATCAATGATTGTCATTCATCTTGTGCTTTTGCTCTTATACATGTTGATATTTGGGGCCCTTGACATGTAACTTCTTTAAATGGTTACAAATATTTTCTCACTATTGTAGATGATTATTCAAGGTTTGTTTGGGTTTTCCTTATGAATTCAAAATCTAAAACACAATCTCATTTTAAGAACTTTGTTGCCAATGTTGAAAGTCAGTTGGATAAAAAAATAAATGTTATCATATCAGACAATGGATCTGAGTTCATTATGAAACAATTCTATGATGATATTGGCATTATACATCAATGTTCCTGTGTTGAAACTCCCCAACAAAATGAGATTGTTGAAAGAAAACATCAACATCTATTGAATGTCACTCAATCCTTGTTATTTCAGTCTAATTTACCATCTATTTTTTGGTCGTGTGCCTTGATTCATTATGTTGTCCTTGTTAATTGCATACCTACGCCATTCTTTGATAATCAAACTCCTTATGAAAAACTACATGGAACTGTATATGATATTGAATCTTTAAGGGTATTTGGTTGTCTATGTTTTTCTAGTACTTTGACAGCTAATAGAAAGAAACTTGACCCAAAAGTTGTTACCTCTGTTTTCTTGGGTTTCAAGCCACACACAAAAGGATATATCACTTTTGATTTCAAGACCAGGTCTAACTGTCTATAGAATGTCATTTTCTATGAAGACTGTTTTCCATTCACTGATCAAAGCAAACTAGACCCTATCACTATCCTACTTATGCATACTTTTTCATCCATCATTGATTAGTTTGATGATTCATCTTTAGAGCCACCAAGTGATCCTGTCACGTCTACTTCCAATATTGATACTGAACCCTCAACCTTACAGCCAGTCATTCATACATCTAGTAGATCCATGAGACAAATTCATAGACCAAGTAAATACAAAGATTTCCATGTCACATATCCATCATCAACTGCTACCAATCACTCTACAGGTACTAGTATTTATTCTCGTAGTTATGTCCTTTGATATACTAAATTATCTCCTTCTTATTGCCATGTTGTTTTATCTATCACACAAAGTGGTTAGCATCTAAGGATCATAATTGGATTCAAGCCATGAATGTTGAGATAAGAGCACTAGAGCTTAATGATACTTGGGTTCCCACTGATCTTCCTCAGCACAAAATTGCCATTGGTTGTAAATGGGTATATAAGATCAAATCCGATGGTTCCATAGAAAGGTATAAAGCCAAGCTAGTGGCAAAAGGTTACACTCAGGTGGAAGGACAGGACTACCTAGACACTTTCTTTCTAGTAGCTAAACTAACCACAATGAGACTTTTACTGGCTTTAGCTGTTATTAATCAATGGTATCTCAAGCAGCTAGATTTGAATAATGCCTTCTTACATGGTGATTTAAATGAAAAAATGTACATGGTCATCCCTACATGGCCTGAAACAGGCTAGTAGGCAACGGTATGCAAGATTATCATCTTTTCTGATTTCCCATGGATACAAGCAATGTACCTCTGACCATTCTTTGTTCATTAAGCATGGTTGCAACATAATTGTTGTTTTACTAGTTTATGTTGATGACATTGTCTTGTTAGGTAATGATTTGCTTGAAATTCAAAGAATTACAAATCTACTCAACAGTGCTTTCAAAATCAAGGACTTAGGAGATTTAAGGTACTTTCTAGGATTTGAAGTAGCTAGAAGCTCTATTGGTATAAATCTCTATCAAAGAAAATATGCACTGGACATCCTCAATGATGTTGGCATGCTTGTTTCTAAGCCAATTTCTACAGCTTGTGATTACACCACCAAGTTGCATCAACACTTAGGATCACCTTTTTTCAGCAAAAGATGCTTCCTCCTATAGAAAGTTAATAAAGAGATTGATTTATCTAACCAACACAAGGCCAAACACTACATTTGCTGTGCAACAACTTAGTCAATTTGTTGTTGATCCCACATCACACCACAATACAAGTTGCTTTTCGAATTCTCAGATATCTCAAAGGGACTCCAGGTGCAATAATTTTTTTGTCTGTTGCTAGTACATTCATTTAAAAGGTTTTACTGATTCAGATTGGATTGAGTCTCTTGATACTAGGAGATCTACTACTTGCTATGTTATGTACCTCGGTGATTCATTGATTTCATGGAAATCTAATAAACAAGCTATTGTTTACCTTCAATATTAGTTTCTCTCTTTAACTTTCTTTGCAACCTTCCTCTACAGGCTTTGCATTTATTCATGGCAGACATGAGGTTTATGAGATAATAAGATTTCATTTGTCATTGTTGAACTTTTTTATTTGATATTTGTTTTAAGAAAATTAAAATTAATTATGAGAAAATAAAATGCAAAGGTTAAAATTTTTAGATAGTGTATATTTATTGACATATATGAAATTAGTCAATAATATAAAATTAAAAAAATAAATACTAACATAACGCTTTTACAATAAAAACACAACATAAAAATACATGATAACAAAATTTATAAATAAATTTAATTACATTATATATTTAACGAGTGCATTTGATCTTAATGAATAAAAAATTATATGAATTATTGATTCAATAGCAACGTGTAGTGATTCTTAACAAATCGTAAACAAACATATATTAAATCTAATAATTAATTCAGAAAAATAAATCAATCAAATGATAAGTTAACTAATTATTTGTCATAAAAATGATAAAGATACCATGTTAATTAAGATATTAGCGTGAAAAGATAATATTTAAAAAAATATCTATAAAATATAATATTAATTGTTATCAATTGATTTTTACTAAAAAAATAACTAAATTATCCAAATAAAAATATAGATCAGTCTCATTTATTGATAAAATTTTGATTTCAATCAATTATTTCATGACCTTATTTTAATAAAAAATTACTTTATTTATTTTACACACATATATCTTTTGTAATTAGATCCTGAATTATTTTTTATTTCCTGTTTTAGAGGAGTACATATATAAACCTGAATTATTGTTTATTTCCTGTTTTAGAGGAATACATATATAAATTAGTGTGTGGGTGAAAAAGACTGAGTACTCAAAGCTTTATTTTAAAAAGTTACAGTTTTTTAGATCGATCATTATGATGAACAATTTGGAGATTGATGATGGTTGTTCTTCGACTATTATTGTTTCAAAAATAATTCCTGAATGACGAAATTTGTTATTAGACAAAAATTATACAACTTTTTTATATGAATGGTGTTTATATTTATTTTCATATCAAAATATTATTCATTTTTTTAATTTGAAAATATAAAAGTTAAAATTTTTAAATTTTATAATATTTTATTTATATTGCACTAATCTATATTTATATTTATCTATCACATGGGTCATCATACTAAGAAAATCTATTAATTGGGATGACTATCTTTTATTTTTAACCATTGTTTTTTTATTTATAGAAATGACAAAAAATTTGCACCCATGAATAAAATTTTCAATGGATAGTAAACGGTTATATGTAACGGGTACCTACGAGTAACAAATACGAATAATTTCACTACCTATTTGTTTGTTAATGGGACGAAGACGGGTATCATGATACCCGAACGCAATGGAATATAATTTATTTTTTCATTATTTAAGAATTATCCATAGATATTTTTAATTTTGTAAAATTTTTTAATCATTTTCTAAAATATTAAAATTAGTTTTAAAAGAAAATAAATAAATAAATAAATATTTTGATAAAGTATTTTTAAATTTTTATTTATTTATTTTTAAAATACTTACTGATATCCTTGGATATTTAAAAATCCGCGAGTGTCCATTTAACGAGTACCCGTGGGATAATGAGGCATGTATTTGTCTTGTGGGGCGAGCAGCGGAGACTACTATTCATACCCGTCCCCTCCATTGTGATCCTAATTTTTCATGTTAAGAGACATTTAAATATTTAATTTAAATTTAATGTATATAACTTTTATATGAATGATGTTTAAATTTTTTGTATATCAAAATATCCTTTATTTTTTAGAGGATTTATTTTTTAATTTAAAAGTATATAACTTATATCTTTTAAACTATTATTTATTATATTTATGCTGCACTAATTCATATTTATATTCATCTATCGCACGAGTATCTATACTAGGACAAGTTCATTTGAGTGATTTTAATCTAATCATAGATTATTTTATGATAAGAGACTCTTAGATATTTACATCTAATTTTAATGAATATAACTTTTATATGTTATAAAGTTGCCACATTTTTTATGAGCACATCCAAATATTAAAATTTGTTTATTGAATATGCATAAAGTGCGATAAATTCATTCTATTTATAACTCAAACGTTGGTTTCTATATATGACATAGTTGGACCCAATTGTCATTGAAAATAAATTCCAGGTGTGCTACTTACTCAATAAGACTAATTTGTCATCATATTGTCAATGGACTAATTTTTCACTTTCGAACATTGTTAATTTTTTTAATTTAGTCTTGAAACTTAATAACTTGTTTTAATTTTAGTCATAAACTTAACCACTTAATGACATTTTGGTCTTTGAACTTAAATGTGTCCTTAAATGTGCTTTTAAATTTTTAATTAAGTCTCACATTGCATGATAATTATTATAGCACAATCATCACTAATGCATAAAAATATGATGCACAAAGGCCAGTGTACCCTATGTAGTAGTACGTGAACTAAAAATTCAGATATCATACCCTAGAGGTTAGTTGTTTTCTCAAATAATTTATAGAAAACTAAAGCAATTAGGATTTGAGTAAAATTGGTTTGGCTTTTTGCAATTAATTGTAAAAGGATGTACATAAAACAAGCAATAGAAATTAAGGAAGATTCTAACATATTAAAAGATCTAGGGATGTGATTTCAAACTCATTTTTACGTTCCTTCTAATCTTCTATTTCAATTAAATCCCAATTATCTATTTAATTACTAATCTTTCCTCTTTTAATTTAAATGATAAACAAAATTGATTCATGTTAGGGAAATCTTCTTCTTTCTAATTTATTCCCTTATTGTTCATGACACATAAATTAAAAGAGGGTTAAGCACATAGAGGTAATCAACAATGTTAATAAGATTATAAATTTTGGGATAAGTTTGTTCATGCAAATCCATAAAATTCAATTGCTGCATAGGTCAATCAATTAAAAGTATTAATCATGACAATCAATCAATTTGGATTTGGAATGATCAATCCCAAATAACAATAAAAGCAACACAATAATATAATTAAGAATTTTATTGCAATAGAAAGAATAGCGTTCATGTTGGATTTTTGTTTCCTGGTTTAGCAGAACATAACATAATACTTTGTTTTTTAGTTCCTATTTTTTATGGGAGAACCATTTCAGAATGTGGTTCATTTGGTTGTCCACGTTCAACCCACTAACCCATGATCTTATCCCCCGTTCTTATCCACGGAGGTTGAGCTCTATGATTGGCAGAGCTCTATAAATAGAATAGGGTGCTCTCTATTTTAGATCACCAAGCCTACTCCTCATTTCAGTAAAACACACCATCGAGTTTGAGTGAGTGAGGGTCTGGAAAGCTAAAACTTTGAAGGTTTAAGAAGGTCGATAGCAATGGCTAGAGGTAGGTGCCTCTGAAATTTATTTTTCTTGTTTGCTTCTGCTATTTGATCTGAATGAGTTGTTTATGGTTGTTAACATGTTTATACCTTTATAGACGATTTTACATTTGGTATCATAGCCACTATTTTTGCCTCTGCCTTGCTTTTGTTTGATTCTCTCTATTTTTTTTGAAATGTTTTATTGAACGTTTTAATTATTAAGGAGATATATAATCATACAGAAATTGAGTTTCTAAGCTTTCTGTGAATTAAAACATGGATTTCGGTGTTTTAAATGACTGGAAATTATCGGATTTTTATTCGGATTCACAGGTCGCAACAGGGTCATAATGACCCGGCTCAAGGTTGAAGATGATGAACAGTAAAAATAGATAAAAAATCCCAAATTGAAAAAGTAAACATAAATGCATAAGTGATAAGTGCCCTATCTTAGTAAAATTAGGGTTACAATGCTGACACTTATCTTTTGATTTTAGTAAATTTATTTATAAACTTGCCCTAAACCTAGTTAAGTCGTATTTAGTACTTATATAAATGATGTTTTTCACATTTTGGAAGATTAGTCCAATCATATTTTGTCTTTTGATAAGTTCCGTTGATATCTGAAGTTTCCAAACAAGCAAAGCAAGCAAAAATGGCACAAAAAGCAAAATTGGGAGGTACCAGAAGCAAAAAGACCCATAACTCGTCTAGGTCCATGACTTTTCTTCAACAAGATGTTAACTCGCCCAGACGAGTCTCCCAGGCTAAATTGCTCGCCAAGGCGAGCTTCAAGTTCCACGAAGATAAAGGTTAGCTTGCCCAGGCGAGTAAACATAGGTAAAAACACTTGCTTGGGCGAGTGGAAGCAGACAAGAGGCAAATCTATAAATAGTCATGCATTTGTGAAGCAAGGGACATGCAATTTCAAATTTCACATATCTGGGAACGAAATTCTCAGCCTTAAGAAGTAGGATTAGCTTAGGATAGCATAAGAGAGAGTGAGAGAAGTGAGGATTAGTGTGGAAACGCTACCGGAAAGAAGCGGTGATGGTTCCCTTTATTAATTCTTCCATTAAGGAGGTGCACTCCATAATGATTGGCTAGCTTCTCTTAAGGATTGGATGTAATCTTCTTACCCCTATGTATCTCTTTTAATATTTATTTATGCATGAATCTTTTCTATTCCTTATTGGTAATTTCATTCTATCCTTAATGCTTGATTCTACTTGATCACTATTTTCATGAAATTAGATTCTAAGCTTGACTGGAAAGTGCCCTTAGAATTTGAACTGAATGATTTTACTCATTACGTTATGTTGCTAGGAATAAAACATAATGTTTTGATTGCAAATAGCACGTAATTATGATTATAATGCTGGGGTATTTACTTCATATGCGAGGGATCGATATTCGGTAGATATCCTTAGGATTCTCGAATGCGAGGGATCAATTCAAGGTGAAATAATGTGTGCATCAATAAGGATAAAAATTGATTTATAAATGGTAAAAGTTAATTGAATATTAAGGGTACGAATGATGAAACCTAATTCCACTTTCTCATAAATATATTTCATTTTACTAGTTTCATATGAAAATACAATGAACGCTAATCAAACAAACCAAGAGGGGGGATGAATTAGTTTATATCAAGGTTTTAATATTTTATTCAAAAAAATTTGCGAAATTTAATAGATGGATCGTATCACTTAAAACTTTGTAAGTGCCAAATCTTTCTTTCAACCAATATCATCCTTGGGATTCAAGTAATGCCTAAAAACAAATCTTGTAGATAATTTCTTAATCAACCAAATTCAATCAATGAGAAATGAACAGAATTAAAATAAAGAACACACCAATTTATATTGGTTCACCTCTCAACCTTAGAGGCTACATCCAGTTGCTTTCAACCAACACGAGGTTAGAGTTATTACTATATCAAAGAATCTTTTACAAGCAGTTTACAAGTGATCTCTTTATCAACACTATACAAAGATATAGATTCTAAAACCCTATTAGAATACAAATCATCAAGATACTGAGAACTCTACTTAGAATCTCAACCACTAGAGAACCCTACTCTAGCATGCTTAAAAAGATTCACAATGATATATCACAAAACAATAGAAATTGTTACAACATCAGAAAATAAAGGTTCAAGATAAACACAACCTGAGATCCTTCATGTATGAATGAATGAAATGAAATGTTGTTATCACACTTTCAGGTTGCAAATATTAATAGCTCAGAATCACAATCTTGAAATCCTTCTTTTTCTAAAACATTTTCTCTATGAAACTCAGAAATCTTGATCACACAAGATATTGTTTGAACTCAGAGAAACACAGGAATTTTGGGCACTTTTGAAAGCTTAGAAACTTATGGGTAAGTCTTTTTTTTTTTTTGAGTAAGTCGTAATATATCTATTTATAAGAAAAAGACTCACCAAGCTTTATATAAAACATAATTAATTGTCTGTAATCGATTAATCCGTAGGTGTAATCGATTAAATTGATTAAATAATCGATCAAACTGTTCATCAACTTTCTGGAAATGTTTCAAAAACAAAATAATCGATTAAACCGTATTGTAATCGATTAAAGCAGCAACCCATGAAAGTTTAAAACACTTATGTAATTGATTATGATTCATGGTAATCGATTAACACAGAATGGCATGATTTCCAGAAATAGACTATGTAATCGATTACAAGAAATGCTAATCGATTAAGTCAGCAATGCATGGTTTTCTTTTAACACTGTGTAATCGATTACTAGAAATGGTAATTGATTAATCCAGTAGTGAAGATTTTTAGTTAACACTTATGTAATTGATTACAAGTAGTGGTAGTCGATTAAAGTGTTCTTCAAAGCTTTTCCAGATTTAAAAACAAAGTAAATAATTGATTAAACCGTAGTGTAATCGATTAAAACAGTAAGATATGCATTTTTCCAAAACATTGCCTATTTAGTTCTTTTCAAAAGATTGCTTTTATTCTTTGATGAAAATATTTAAGCATTTAAATGATTAAGTGCATGCAATGCAAGGATCAACCGATTTGCCTCTTTACACTTCTTTTTGAGTTACAATCTTCAAAGCATGTGAAAAGCTCAAAACATTCTTCCAAGTCCTAATCTTTAATCTTCTTGTTCCTCCCCCTATATCCAACATCGTAAATTTCCGTTACTTTTGTAAATCACATGAAATTCCGTTCATCCTTATTGTACATAACTATTGAACTGACGATTAGTTTTTGGATTAAGTGAGTAGCTCAAGTCCCTGTGGAGATGATCTTTTATAAATTTTGTAACTTACAACGACAAATTGGTACACTTGTCAAGAGTCTTAACAATAAGCATATAACATACAAAAACAATGAGTAAATATCAAATAATCTTAAATGGACCAGTGGCTCACACAAATTTTACTAAATGGTTGGACACGTGTTCGAGACCTAAACAGTGCATAAACATAAATGCATATGCACTATCTGGGTCTCGAATTCATACCCAACCCTTTAGTGAAATTCGCATGAGCCACTGGACCATTTAAGATTATTTGATATTTACTCGTTTTTCTATATGTTATATGCTTATGCGTTTCTTTTTACTTTTGCAATTTGGGATTTTTGATTTGTTTTATGCATGAATATATTCTGGAAAAATTTTATTCTATGCATATATATAGATATGTTAAATCAAATGCATAATATTATGTTTCAATTATGCAATTGTATACGAGAATTTTATTCATCATTGGAGGTTTTGATAGAATTCATGGTGGTAAAAACAATGGAGGTTTTGATAGAATTTATGGTGCTTTTGGCTATGGGACAAGAAATGAGACTGGAGAAGATGTCTTGAACATTGGACTAGCCTATGATTTGATGCTAGCGAACAATTTTTTCGAAAAAGGAAGTCTTATCTATTGACTACAAGGTCTACCTTGGAGAATGTGTGGCGATGATCGAAGGTCGTACTCCGTCAAATTAATATTTATTTAATGTAGTACTAGGAAAGTGACTCCTAGGTCGTCTCTCAAGGATCAATTGTCGATGTTTAAGGGATTGAAAACGTGTTGGGGGGTTTTTGAAGGAATTTGGCAGAATATATAAAATTAAACAGAAATAATAATTAATTGCAATGATTAAAAACAAGTCA
>PYAF01005144.1:173931-203092 GCA_007407185.1 Glycine tomentella | reverse complement strand
TTAATTATTAAACTGCCCTGTAAATAAAAATTAGAATAATTAAACTTAAAATAATCCAAATTAATTAAAATCCGAATTATTGGTCTAATTAAATCTTAAATGAGAAACAATGCAAAATATAAACAATTAAGCACAAGTTAGGGATTAAAATGAGTACAAAAAGATGAGTAATTAGTGATAAATAGTGACTCATCAGGCGACACAACATAAGTTGGTAGTTCTAGAGGTTAGGTTCTACAAAGTTCTTAATTTGAGGAAGAAGGCTCAAAACCCAAGGATAAGATGGTGGAAGCTAAAGGAGGAGAAACAATAGAGTTTAAGGAAAACATGGTGCGTGAAGAACCATGGGAGTTTATTGGAGAAGCTAATGAAATATGGAATAAGATGACTATGTGTGTTCAAAATGTGGGAAGGAGGGTGCTAGGTGAAAGCCAAGGAAACAAAGTTCTTACAAAGGAAACGTGGTGGTGGAATGGAGAGGTGCAAGAAGCTATTAAACAAAAGAATGAATGCTTTAGATCTTTGCATAAATGTCCCAATGATGAGAATTTGCAAAAGTTTGGAGTAGCGAGAAAAAATGCAAAGAAAGCAGTACGAGAAGCTAGAGGCAAAGTTTTTGACGATTTGTATAAAAATCTTGGGAGCATGGATGGTGAAAAAGGTATTTACAAACTTGCAAAAATGAGAGATAAGAAGAGTAAGGATCTCACCCAAGTTAGATGTATCAAGGATGAAAATAAAAAAATTTCGGTAAGGGATGAAGATGTTAGCGAAAGATGACTAAATTACTTTAACAAACTTATTAGTGGGAATGGCAACAAGAGTGAGGTGGATTTGGAGGACGTTTCTGATTATCTAAATATAAGATTTGTGCGCAGAATTAATACACATGAAGTTAAGGAGGCTTTAAAGAGGATGAAGAATAATAAAGCTTTGGAGCCCGATGACGTCCCTATTGAAGTGTGGAGAGGCTTGGGAGATTTGGCAATAAAATGGTTGACCAATCTATTCAATAAGGTTCTTCAAACAAATAAGGTGTCTGATGCTTGGAGGAAAAGTATGCTTGTGCCTATTTACAAAAACAAGGGAGATATTCAGAATTGTTCTAACTATAGGGGCATCAAGCTCATGAGCCATACTATGAAGTTGTGGGAGAGAGTTATTGAACATCTTCTAAGGAGGGAGACCAAGGTTTCCGTAAATCAATTTGGATTTATGCCAGGAAGATGTACCGTTAGGGGTTAGGGTTTAGGAATTTTTGTTTAGTTTTGGGATTAGGATTTTAGGGTTTAGGGTTTAGTTGTATAATTAATATTATTTTACTTAGTGATTATGGTTCTAGGGTTAGGGATTAGTGTTTAGACTATGGTTTAGGGTTTAGGGTTTAGTGTTTGAGCTTTACTGTTTAGGGTTTAATTGTTAGATTTAAATTATTTTACTGAATTTACTTAGGGTTAGCGATTAGGGTTTAGTTTATGGATTATGATTTTAGGGTTAATGGTTTAGTGTTTGGGGTTTAGTGTGTAAATTAAAATTATTTTATTAAATTTAATTAGTTAAGTTTAGGGTTAAGGTAAGGGATTAGGATTTAGTTTAGGATTTTAGGTGATTTCCCACACTCACACTTTCTCTCTCGTACACCTAGAAGCAGCCCTTTATCTTTTCATTTGCCTTGTCGTGAGAACTAAATTATCAAGAAGTTAATTAGTGATTAGGGTTCTAGGGTTAGGGATTAGTGGTTAGACTAGGGTTTAGGATGGGTTTAGTGTTTGAGCTTTACTGTTTACGGTTTAGTTATTAGATTTAAATTATTTTACTGAATTTACTTAGGGATAGCGATTAGGGTTTAGTTTATGGATTATGATTTTAGGGGTTTAGTATGTAAATTAAAAATTTATTTTATTAAATTTAATTAGTTAAGTTTAGGGTTAAGGTAAGGGATTAGGATTTAGTTTAGGATTTTAGGTGATTTCCCTAAACATGTAGATGATATTATTATCCTATGGGTTTAGGTTTTAAATATAATTTGAAATATATTTAGGTAATTAATTTGTAATGTAATTTAATTAGAAGTTATTAAATTATTAATTATTATATTGTTTTGTTTATATTAAGATAGTCTCATAGATGGCTGACCCAGAAACACTAAACCCTAACCCGTAAAACCTACACCGTAGACCCTTAGCACTGAACCCTAACCCTAAACCGTTCACCATAAACCCTAAACTACACTAAACATTGCATCCTAATACCAAACATTTTTCTACAAAACTAAACCATAAACACTAACAATTTCACATGTCATTAAAAATTTTATAATATAACATATTAACTAATATCCATAATTAATAAAATAACTTACTTGTTGATAGAGTTTCGTGCTGCAGAGTCACTCACATTAGACTTCAAAAACTTTTATAGAGAAGGCGAGACAATAAAAGTGACGAAAACGTAACAGATTGCAGTGTATAAAGCAGTGGACACGCCCAGAATGGGCATGACTGGTCACGCCCAGACTAGGCGTGACTCAGGCGTGACCAATCATGCCCATTTTGGACGTGACCCACTGCCCCAGATTGGTAAATTGTTTTAAAACATCCCCAAATTGATAATTTTTATTAAAAATGTATTATTTGGATTCTTTTGCCCTTCAATTTAGCAAGAATCTTCTTTCTTTTTTTTTTTGAATGAATGAATCTTCTCTTTTAAGCAAATCATAATTGATGACATATTAAATTTAAAATGAGATGAAATCTATGGTGAGAAAGTGTAACATGTTTCCCATTGTGGGAAACAAATAGTGATTGTTAAATATAATCATTAAAAAATTAATGAATGTAATTTAAATGGTACAATCAATTGAGAAAGGTAACATTAAATTAGGATTAAAAAATAGTTTATACAAATTCTCAAGGAAGGTATAGCTCAATGTCCCAACCTTGTCTATCACTATGCGAGACATCAGCTCTGGTTATAGCATCGAATGTTGGTTGTGTTTGTCTAGAGTTTACGTCATACCCTCTTAATGTCCCCACCAAACTAGTTTGCATGTACCACATTCTCAAACTCAACCACACCAAACACCACATTGACTGATTACACTCTATGAAATCTGTCACTCTCGACTACACTAACAATGTTTGGCATATTTGTATTGTGAGTATCGTTGTGTGTCCACTCAATGTCACATCTTTTAATTTTGGAATATGGATATTTCAAATACAATCAATTTGTTGTAGATTTGAAAGATCAATAAAAGATTGCTTTTCCTTGTCCCTTTAAAGTGTTTGCTCATGTAGAAAGGATTTCTTTTGACTTGAATAATGCACCTACAACATTCAAAAAAGCATGCTCTCCATTTTTGTTAATATGATTGAGAAATCCATTGAGGTCTTCATGGTCAATTTTTCATTTGGAAGTTCTTTGATGAATGTTTTGATAACTTGGTTGTTGTCTTGGAAAAATATAAAGAAACCAATCTTGTGCATGATTGGGAGAAATGTCACTTCATGGTGAAGGAAGGAATGGTCTTAGGTCCATTTGATTTGCAAAAAAGTGAGGCATTGGAGAGGACAACTCTAGTTGTTCAATGTTTGATTTTAAAATATATCACGGGACAACACAACTTAAATGTTGATGGATAGGACAAAATTCTGATTATTTCTTATTAGATTAGTCATGCGACAACTTTTAATTTGCTCTAAGTACAAACTACTTAAAAGACCAAAACACCCATTTTTATTTTCTTTTCTCTCTCTCTCTCCCACCCCATTATCTCGCTTTTGCACTCTTTCTATTTTTTTAATATCGGTCGCTTTCTCCATCAAATCTTTACTTTCAATTCTCAGTTTTTTTTTCTTGGAAGATCTTAGTTTTTATTTATGGTCTCTTTTTTTAATTGATGTTTACGACATCTAGTAAGTATAATATAATAAAAATATTTTTTATGTTCACCTAGTATAATAATATTATATATTAATATATATTACTATATATATGTAATAAAATATTATATAGTATATATTATTATATGTTTATATATGTAATTTTTATAAGATACATTAAAATATATAATAATTATATGAATTATATATTATAAAATATTTATATATTTTATTTTACAATAATAATAATGTGAATCACATTAAGATAATTAATAATAAAAAGGGTATTTTGGTGATTTTTACATTCTTTTGTTTGTGTTGTTCATTGTCTACCAAATAATACACATGAAAAAAAAAAGTTGTCCTATAACTCAAGGGTTTGTATTGTGTTGTTCTTCTTGTGTTGTACCTCGGTATGCATCTAACGAATCCCTTAGTCATAAAATCTCCTCAATAGAGATTGAGGTTGATAAGGCAAAGATTGAAGTCATAGGAAGTTACCACCTCATTTCATTGTTAAGGAAGTAAGGAGTTTTCTTGGACATATTACATAGAAGGTTTATTGAGTATTTTTGAAAAATTGACAAGCGTCTTTGCAACATAATTGTGAAACTATTCTTTCAATTTCTTTAATGAATGTTAAAGTGTTTTTAACTTGTCGAAGACCAAACTTACCTCTCTACGCCCATCATCATGACTCTGTAATGGGAACTTCCATTTCAATTAATGTGTGATGAGAGTATCTTCCATACTAAATATTATGCTAAAGCAAGGTGTTGGATGAGAACCAAGTCAATTATGTCATAACTGAATGCTAGATATAGTCTTTCTCTTGAAAAAAATTAAGATCTTACTTGATTGGGTTGAAGATTATTTTGTACATTGATCATCTGCAATAAAGCACCTCTCAAGCAAGCATGATTCAAAGCTAAGACTTACTAGATAGGCCTTTTTGTTGCAAGAGTTTGATCTTGAAATAAAAGGCAAGAAGGGGGATTATAAACATAAGGTTCCTCGCGATACTACAATCCATATGCAAAAAATCAATTGTATCTTAAAAGTGAGAATGTGTGTTCTAGCATAGTATAGGTATATCTATGAGTAAGTATATGAAAAAATGAGAAGGGATATACATATCCCTCATAACTGACACAATTAAGTCTTGAATGTTACTCTTAAGGAGAACATGGATTGTAAGAAAGACCAAAAGAAGTAAAGTTAGCATGACCACAATGAAACCTAATCGAGCTCCTCCTAGGATGAAGTCTTAGAGACTAGAAGTACTTTCTATTTATATATTTTCCACTACAAGAAAAATTGTTATTACTGACATAATATTTTTCATAGAATATATTTCATCGAAAATGTTTGTATTAAAGACTGAGTTTTCCAACAAAATATATTCCATCGAAAATGTTTGAATTATCGACAAAATATATTTCATTGAAAAATTTTAAAATACCGATGCTTTTTACTGTAAGGGGGTGTGATTGGAAGGGATGTTTTGAAAGCTCCCATGAGGTCATCTTGTACATTTCCCATGACTTTCTCAAGAAGCTCCAGCTTATGCGTCACTTCTGCCATGTCCAATGACCTCACTTTGTAACCCACCACCACGAGAAGCTCGTCTATGCCTCCTTCTTCCTCCCAAAGATTTGATTTTCCGCTTGAATAACTGTAGCTTGAGGTCCCTGCGTTGGAACTAGGCTGCTGGTTCGGTAACTCACCAAACCCTCTATTTTTCTTTCTCTTCTATTCTCTTTTCCATTTGCGATTGCTGCAAAGGATAATAAGTTGGGTGTAAAAATTTAAACCAAAAGAAAAAGAAAAACTTTTATTTTTTTGGGTCTACTAAAAATTCTGTTTTTGAAGAGTTAAAATAAAAATAAAATAAAAATTTGTTGGACAAGGTTTGGCGTAGGAACTGTGGTGAGTATGGTCCAATCATAATTAAAAGGGAGAACAAAAAGGGCAAAAAAATTAAAATAATAGTTTTTTAATAAAAAAATTACAAATTTGGGGTTGTTTTGAAACTATTTACAAATATGTGACTGTCACACACCCAAATGGGCATGTTTCAACTGGCCCACTTTATTTAAACCTCCTCTCCTCAACCATTTCTTCACACCTTCTCTTCTAAACCTCCTATTATTCTATTGTTTATTGAAATTAAAAGTTGTTGTTTTTGTTGATATATTTTGTAATGAGTTCAAGTGGTGAGTATGCTCGTATTGTATTATTTTTTAATGGAAGGAAAGTTGAAGGGCGATGAAGTGTTATTTTTGAAAGGGAGAAAAGGCCGACTAGTATCAAGTGAAACTCAACATTGGGTGAATTGCATGAGAAGATACAACAATTAGCTCTGAAAGACAACCAATGTATCACTTTGCTGACGGCAAGATTATGGCAACATGAACAATACATGGGATTTCAAGTACTGGATGATGAAGACATAGAAATGGTAATGGAAGAATTTTTCAACCAGTTAAGGAAAGATTTTTTAGAGTTGTACGTGAATTTTACTAGAGCAAAGGATGTTGTTTTACCCATGAGGTTAGTTGCTTTAAATTCTGCACATAATACATCATCATATGCTGCTCCAGTTGTAAACGTGTCTGAGGAAGATGAACATGACGCAACTTGGGTTATGGATGAGGATGAAAAGGATGACGACGATGAAAATATTGCAGTGGAAGATCGTCTTCTTGAGGAGGATGCTAGTGCGTCGAATAATGATGAGGATTGTGGTGTGCATGCGACTGAATTCCAAGTAGATAATGATATGGGGTCGTCTCAAATCCGTCATCATCCTGACATTGGATCTACTCAATTAGTACAACCTATTGAAGGTATGTTAGGGAGGAAATCAATGAAAATGTAGTCATATATGTATATTTGTATGTTATAGTATTTTATTTGCTTAATATGTTTATTAAACTAATTTTGTATGTGCAGGTGTTGAGGTCACTCCTTTTTGGGATGGAATTCCACATTACACATATATTGATTTCAGTCATCCAAGCGAAGAAGAATCTTTTACCGGTTCTGATTCGGGTTCGGGTTCAATGCAGGGTCTATGCCAATTATGGGATGAGTTGTTTGTTAAATGAGAATTTGCATCCAAAAATGACGCACAATTTGCAATTAAGCAAAATCTCATGAAGGAGCATCAAGAAGCAATTATGATTGAGAACAAGTCTAACAAGTTTAGGATGAGGAATATTGCTCATAACGAGGATTGCCCCTGGAGGGTTAGGGTAATTAAACCAACGTACGGTGAGAAGTGACTTGTTTCAAAATGGGGTGGAAAACACAATTTCCTGAATGACCATATTATACAGGGTCACAGACAACTTGATGCTGATGTTATTGCTTCACTTGCAGTAGGTATTTATTCAATTTCCTCTATATGAAAAAATAATGGTTTTTTAAGGTATGTTCTTAATGTGAATGTTACAATTTCATTGTTAGGAATGATTAAGGAGGAATCGTCTGTGTCAATTGCATTGGTTCAGGAGAGGATCACTTATTCGTATGGATTTAAAGTTTCACATCGAAAGGCCTGGTATGCAAAGTAGAAAACAATGGCAATGATTTATGGGGATAGGGAAGAATCTTATGCATTTTTGCCTAGGTGGTGTGTCTACATGCCTTGTTTTTCACCAGGTTCTTTTTATGATATTCAAACAAATGATTATTTTGTGGGACATCGATTGATACGGGTAAAGCATGTGTTTCATTGCATTTTCTGGACTTTCAGACAGTGTTACGAGGCTTTTAAATTTTGCAAACCCATGATTCAAATTGATGGGACTCATTTATATGTCAAGTATACAGGAAAATTGTTGATTGCCACGACTCAAGATGGAAATAATGAATGTCTGCCACTGGCATTTGTCGTTGTTGAGGGGGAGACTTTGGAAGCCTGGGAATACATCCTTGCTAACATTCGCTTGCACGTTACCCAAAGGCAAAATCTATGTCTCATTTCAGATCGGCATCATGCTGGTTGGCAACCACCTTATGCGCATCACGTGTTTTGCCTTCATCATATTACTAGTAATTTTAATCAAAAGTTCAGGAATGAAAAATTGAAGAAGACCCTGATGAATTTAGGTATGCTTAACAACTATTTTGCATATATTAAATGGATATATCTGTAAATGGAATAGTGTTAATGGTATGATTATTTTGCAAGTTATACTCCCTCTGTGGTTGATTTTGAGATAGCGTTTGCACGATTTCGTGATACTAGTCCTCAGGTTGCAGATGGATTGAGAGCATCCCTAAGGAAAAGTGGACACGTGCATATGATGTAGATGGGAGAAGATATGGCCATATGACAACAAACTTGTCTGAATCAGTAAACATGATATTGAAGGGATCAATAAACATGCCTATCACTGCTTTGTGAAGCACACGTACAACAGATTGGTTCATTATTTTGTATGCAGGGGTCAGGCGGCTGCTTCTTCACAACTTTACAATTCACAACGACATTGCAAAAATGTGGTTGATGCTATGAGGCATAATCATTCCCTTGCTACAACCCACCATGTACACACATATAACGTTGATAAAACATTATTTGAGGTGGACGAGGGCTGGGAGATGTCATATTCAGTCAACCTTGCAGAGCATTTTTGTCAGTGTGACAAGTTTAAGACTGTCAAATACCCATGTAGTCATGCCGCAACTATTGCTTTACATGTTCGTCATAATCCTTTTCAGTATGTGGATGATGTCTTCTTGGTAAGTAACTTGGTCCAGGCTTACTCATTGCCATGGCAGCCAATTGGTAATGAAGGTGCTATTCCACCGAGTGAAGATCCAGTTCTCATACTTGATAGGCACATGTTGCGTGCAAAGGGTCGATCAAGGTCCACTAGAATACGTAATAAGATGGACGAAGTCGAAACAAGTCAAAGACGCGTTAAATGCAGTATTTGCAAGAAAGTTGGCATAATCAGAGAGCTTGTCCTAATCGTGGTGCTATTTCATGATTTTGTAATGATGTTTCTTTAAATAGTAGTATGTTAACGTATTTCATTTATAAATATGTTCTATTAGCCATGTACGGATTGTTTTGTTATATTATGCATCATGTTTTGCATGTGATTACACATACGACGATCAGGTATTCAAAATGGAAACTAAATAACAAATTAAGTGGACGAATATGGGAATCATCAATGCAACATGTTAAATTAATTCCTGCAAATTAATATAACTAATCAAATAAAGTCCATTACAAACGACAAATAATATAAATACAATGTAAATTAAATCTAAGACTCTGGTGGCCACTGATAATGACACGCTTGAATGCTCTACATCTGGAGGTGGACATGGAGTTGCCTGCAAAGGCTCTACATCTGGAGATGATGGCCAGGGATGATCAGGAGGTGGGGTGGCATGTGGTACATGTGTTGGCCAATCCCCACAACCGCCTGGAGAATAATCAACCTGAGAGAGCAGGCGGCCAATATCGGCACCACTCCAATCCGTAACAGGTACGTCACTACTGCTCCCAGATGCTGCAACCCCAAAGTCCCCTAATGCCATGGCCATAGCAGTCGCGTAATATACAGGCTGCATCTGGGAGTCTGCTGGTGGAGGAATATGACTCTGCATACTGAATCCCTCATACCCCATGTCCCCCTGTTGAGAAGGCTCATAATACAAAGGTTGATTTTCGTATGTAGAACCTATCGAGAAGGCTCATAATACAAAGGTTGATTTTCGTATGTAGAACCTATCAGTGGAGGCCTAAACCAACCATCAGTACGCGGCCTGGGAGCTCCTATGGACTCAGGAACATGGTGCATGGCTTTCTATCGATGCTCTATCCCATGTCCTTCCTGTCTACCATGGGCAACCCCAACATACACCTGTGGGTCGTCCTAAAGCTGTGATGGGGGTGCATATGGGCCTGCCTCCTCCAGGCGAGAGGTCTCTTTGAAGATAGCAATGATACAACCAATCTCTTCATGCACACATTCAACGGTGTAGCCCGACCACTATTCATGACCAGTCGCAAAGTACAACATCTCCAGGCCATCAATCTATAAATAAAAAAACAAATACGTTAGTCCAAACATTAAATCCATCATAATGAATATAAGTACACAAATTATAATTAAACAAAACTTACACCACGACCAATCTTGTCAGACCTCTTTGACACATAGTGCTTCTCATTCTCCCTGAACCAAACCATGTACGCATGGTTTGGTGACATCAAGCCATGCAGGAGAGGTGGCAGGTCGATGTGTTGGTCCCTAACCTCTAATCGCCGTATGTAGGGTCTCAGCTTACGGACCCAGTTATTTTGAGGTTTACCTCGCAATGACAGGTCATGCACACCCTTCAGCTTCCTAAGCCTACGTGGGATTTGTTGATCGCTCCCAAATTGCCGCATGCATCTATCCGGCTGAGAATACTCAATTGTGTGGAAGCATATAACGGGAGTACTAGCCATCCACAACAGTCGCTGCTGATCGGATGCACCAAGGAAGTGGTAGTTTGCATATGGTTGTCAAACCACCTGCACAAAAGAATTAAACACATAATTATCAAAGTACAATGACCAAAAATACAAATTATCAAAGTACATCAACCAAAACTCTTATAAATAACAATACGTACATCATCTCGACAAAGGGAATCTAATGTCAGCCGATACCAAAGAAGCTCGTGTGCTCGAAATCGGCCTAAAGCATTAAACCTAATTTCAAAATAATTGACATTAGAATACTTATAAGACTTATTAATGGTTTGTTAATAACAAAAAATAATGACACATACCTGTGTCCGTAATGCCACTCCAGCTGAGTAGGCTGAGGAATAGTTGGAGCAATGGGTAGGAATCTGAGCCACGTCCATATCTGAAGAAGCACGTGACACGTACCTACCAATGTCACTTCTCTGTGGATTTGTACACTCGTACATTTGTCTAAACAAATGTGCAAGGATTGTAGAGCCCCAGCTATATCTACCTATCTCTTCGAAGTCCCCTCCAAGCAACGGGACGTAGCGAGCGGCGACAGTGCTCCCTCCAGATCTGTCACATAAGAGCCATGCTCCAACAATACGCGCAATGTGCACCTTTGTAAACCGCATGGCGTGCAGGGGATCTGCAACTACCTCATCCCAATGCGCATAATGTCTATCCAAGTAAGACAGGCGCAGAAATCCACCTTTCAGCTCCCCCTCTGCTTGAGGTCGATGACCAAATATGTCCTCAATGACGGTCACTCAATCGTCTGAGGTGGATCCTATGACAACATTACCGTCGCTGGTCAATCCTAATATACCAGCCTCGTCTTTCAACGTGATGGTCATCTCTCCCTGTGTCATATGAAATGTATGTGTCTCTGGTCTCCATCTCTCAACTAGAGCACTAATAAGCGCAGGATTGATCTAAACAAAAAATACAATAATCAATTCATATGTGCAGTTATAAACAAAAACATTTTTGTAGTTTAAATTAAAACAAAATTTAATTTATTCAATTCAGAATTGCATACCTGAATATGTCGCATGCGAGCGACATGTAGAAATCCAGCCTGTCCTAACAACTCAGCAATGATGTCAGGTATATTGTCATTATCTGGCCCCCCCGTGACTTTACCACTTCGAGTCTTCAACACTTGACATGTGTCCTCGTTCCACATAGCCTATGAAACGTGGGTGCACTGGGTGCGCCTCTGCAAAATGCGCTACTTATACGAGGTAGGGATAACATGGGTCGTTGGATCCCTAGGCTCACCGTCATGATCGGATCCAGACCGCGAAGAATCAGACAATGATGAATCAGCCATCTAATGACTATCTTAATATAAATAAATCAAAATTATAATTAATAATTTAATACCTTCAAATTAAATTACATTAAAAATAATTATCCTAACTTACTAAATATAACCTAATGTACGTCGCTAACAATTTTGTAGGTCGCTAAAGAACTAGGGTTGTTCATAGTTTAGTTTAGAAGAAAAACTAAACTGAACTATAAAAAAATTTCTAAAAACTAAACTAAACTACTTACTATTAATCATAAACTAAACTAAACTAAATGACTTTAGTAAAATAATTCTAAATTAAAAACTAAACTATCATCTAAAATAATTCTATGTAACAGTCTCTAACAATTTCTACGAAGCTAACATCTACGTTGTTAAAAATTACCTATGTTGCTAACAATTTCATATGACTCTAACAATTTTCTAATTCAATAATATAACATATTAAATAATATACAAAATTATTAAATTCACTTACTTGTTAGCAGAGTTCGCTGCAGAAATAACTCACTCATAAACTCTAGAGAAAAAGTTAAAAAAAACTTTTAGAGAGAAGGTGAAATGACAAATATGATAAAAAAGTAAAAAAAATTGGCATATATAGAGCTGAAACACGTCCAAATTGGGCGTGACTGAACACGTCTAATTTGAGCGTGACACCCCCATGTGTCACGTCCAAATTAGGAGTGTTTAGTCACGTCCAATTTGAACGTGTTTGACAATCTTGTATTTATAAATAGTTTCAAAATAACCTTAAATTCATAATTTTTTATTTAAAAATATTATTTTAATTTTTTTTCGGAACAAAAAGTGATGGATTACGGATATGAGAAGGGACGTTGCCGTCGCTCCAAATAAACCACGAAACGATGCGAGCAGAATTCGTTCTATCTGTTTGCTATCCACATTTCAAGAAAGGGAGGGACCACAAATGTGGGCAGCTGGGATGGGTCTTATTATCCTTGAAAGTGGAGGCCTTTGTTTCCTATCAATGTACTCTCATAATATAACACAAAATTTAGAGAACATGTTTGACGTTACATATATGCTTAACTTCTAAACATATATTTCCTTTGATATTAAATCATTAAGTTGGGAATTTTATGGCTTATTTATGTGCCTAAACTAAACTTACAAGCTTGAATAAAGCAAAGTAGCTATCGTTTTTTTAGTTTAATTTTGGTACCCTATAGGATAAAGGTTTTTTTAATTATATGACAATGTATGATTAAATAATAATATAAGCTTTCAATTGTCAATTTGTTCCAATTAAGTTCTTCAATTTATTTTTCATGTTTCTTAATGATATTGAAATTCTTTCAGGTTGTTGTTGATTCTTCATTAGCTACTCCTAGCCGGCTTATGCCTACTAGAAAGTGTATATTAGTGGAAGGTCAACTAGAAAGAGCAAAGGGGAAAGCAAGCTATTGAGCTTATAGCTGAGAAAGTTCTTCACATTGGGACAGTAGATTTTGACAAGTACCGCTACCCATTATCAAAGAAAAGAATTCCACTAGATACGTTGACAGATTTCTCTCAATTTCGGCCTCGAACAACCACGGTGAAATTAAATATCACTTTTAATATTGAGAAATTCCCATTTTGTATTAGCTTTCTTAATTATTTTGATAGCTAGAAAGAATGTTATGCACATTAAGATTAAAACATTGATTTTCTGGCACTTGACGTATGTGACTAACTATTGTGAACTTTTCCTTTGTTCCTTATAATTAAGCACTGTGTTTTACCTTTTTAACAGAAGATAACTATTTCATATGAATTATTGAATGCGCATGCATGACACCGTATTTATAATTTGGTTCCTCTTGACCTTACCATATATTACTAATCAATAGCAATGAATCTTATTCATATGTACATGTAGCATCCTAAGGGATTAAAATTTGTATTATGAAAATATAATTGAACATGTGAAGGCAGCTGCAAAGGAGAAAAGCAACATTTTTGACATTTGAAAAGAATTGAGAGCAATAGGGAAGCACTGGCTTCTGCTGTTCAGGATCTGAGGAAAACCTGTGATGGTCTGGGACATGGGTTTCTTAATTTTCGACGGATCTATTCGTGAGAAATTACTGACAGAAAATTCATTGATAATTTGTAACATACCTTACCAACGGATATTTCCGTCGAAAATTACCAATGGACAACAAAATTTCGTCGATTGAAATTTCTAACGAGTATTTTAATGACGACTTTTTGTCCGTCGAAAATATTGAGTTACTGACGGATTTTATGGGTTATTGATGAATTTCTAGTGTCAAAAATACCTTTTTTTTGTAGTGTTCCCACATGTGCTACAACCTTTAGAGTACGAGTATAAGCATACAATATGTCTTTTATTGGCAACTAAAACTCCACAAATATCCAAGGTGAGAAAAAAGATTTGTATCCCAACAAGGCAAAATAGATGGTGAAAGCCCCTTGGATACTAAACCCATTAGGTAGTCCAATCTTCACTAAGCCTCACGATTGTCATATCCTAGAACTTAATAGTGAAAGTCAATTTGCTGACACCTTACCATCTACTTCTGCGTAGAAACACTATTTGTCACATTCAAACACACACATGTAGGGATGATAACGGCTAGTATTTTTAATTCTCATCCCGTATTTGTTAGATACATATATACTCATATATACACTCATAATTCGTACTTTACTTATGTATAAGATTAATAATAAATCATTAAAAATTAATTAAAAAATTACTACAATTATAGTAAAATTTCATTCTTAGATAATTCATACATAATATTAAAAGCTACACATATAATATTCAAAACAAGCAAACATAGCATTGGCTCGTCCACACTTAAGCCATAAATAAATAAAATCACAATGATAATCATCCAACATAGCAATTTAGGATTTTTCGCTCTGATAGTGATATTGTTAGATATTAAAGACTTAAAGTATTAGTCATAAAAATATAATTATTTTCACAAAAAATTATATATATGATATGTGTGGGACAGAATGGGTGGATACTATATAATACTCGTACTTTCACCCATATAGTGTAAATTTGCATAGGTATATATACCTGTCCCGTAGCTAGTCCCAATATTGTGGATAATATCCATCTCGCTTGCAAATATTTTTGTGAGTATATGTAGAATTTGGGTACTCTTTGTCATCCCTTACACAAAAAAAAAAAAAAAAGAAACACAAGGATAAGGATACCAAATTTGCATTCAAACAATTAAAATACCGCATGTATTTCCAACATGATTATAAATCAATTTAACAAATTCATAAAAGCTCATAACCAGGATATATGGCATCTCATATAACATCATATCAACCAATCACAAATTCCAAGATAAAATGGATTCAATTGTATAATGCATGCAAACACTACTTTATGGAAAATTTCAGCACTCAAGTGATCGGTATAAACATGCCTTTTAACTTGCTACAATAATAGAAGGGACCTCACAAATGTAAAAGTCGTATGTATTGTCAACCATTCGAAAACACTGAATTTGATCAACAAAATGATATCATAGTATGTGAAGATAAACATATGTAGGTAGTGACATTACTACAATACAAGGTTTACACTAACCTTCGTTTACAATGTGGTTTGCCTGTCTACCTTGTCTTATGGTCCATTTCTAGTAGCCCTATTAACCTTTATAGTACTAGGCTTAGGGCCCCCACCAGGCAACCCTAGCTTACGTACTTGCTTGCATCAAAATCACAACTATGAATTAAGGCATGAATGCATGTACATTCCATGAATCACCACAACAACAATTTGATAACCTAAGCTTTTGTCTCATATCAACAATACATTATAAAGGCCCTACCAAGCAACCTTTACAAAACTCAGAGAGGTCCCACCAATCAACCTCTGCCAAGCCATACACAAAGTTCCCACCAAACAACCTCTCTTAGACAAAACATAGAGGTTCAACCAAGCAACCTCTCCTAAGCAACACAAAAAGGTCACACTAAGCAACTTCTATCAAGCAAGGGATCCATTAAGTAATCCCTACTTAACAATGGAGTTATTTCCTCGACATTAAACATTTCTTGACAACAAAGTGAGCTAAGAATCTTTTTAAAATTCTTTAAATTAATTTCACTTGAAATATTTTAAATTAAATTAAACATAATTTAATTATTTGTCATCCATTATTACAGAAATTCATTTACATGTAAAAAGATGGATAAATTACTAACGTGTCATTAATTTATCTTTGAAATTAAATAGTCTTTAAAATTATATTAAAAAATTGTTCTAAGTTAAGGAAAAAATTGCAAACACTTAGAAATTTAAAAAAAAAATTAACCATTTTGAAGTAAAAGCCATTAAATTTCATTTAAATCCTTTAGAGAAAAAAAGGAACTTATTCTGAAAATTCTCTTCCGTTTGATAGACATATTGAAAACATATTAAGACAATTATTTTAAATGTTTTTTTTATTGAAAACAAGACATTTACCATTTTGAAGAAGTGAAGGTCTATTTTCTAAAACACTAATCCACATTTCAGCCAAAAATGTATAAAACTTTTCAAATTGAGAAAAATATGAGATAAATTTAACTATAACTGAATAACAAAACAATAGTAAATAAAAAAAATGGAAAGGATAAATCACCTTTTATCTTATTTGGTTATTTATCATATTTTTTTTAGTTCAATTTGATCTTTTATCTTTTTATTTGTTTTAGTTCATTCTTAAATGATTAACGCCACAATAGTAAATGGATTGAATAACTAAACTAAATAAAAAAATAAGATAAATGATCAAAATAAACTTCTTAAAAGATAAATGACTAAATTGAAAAAAAAATCATTTTTCTAAAAAATAAAAACTAAATAAGTCCTTTGGTGTAAAGTAAAAACAAAAGATCAACCATAAGTAAAAACAAGTATATAATATTATAACATCGTCATAATAATAATAATTAAAAAAAAAAACAAGTTGATAAGCCCAATCTCTTATGAAAACGAGCCCAAATCACAAACTCGAAAACGGTCCACAGAACAAGGGCATCATCAAAAGCCCCAAACAAGCATTTGCCAGTTTAACATTGTGTGCAGAAAGCGCCGAGTTAAGAAGAGTCTTTGGTGGAAGGAAGACGGGTAAACTAGGAGTAGGAGGGAAGAAGGGTTGAGGGAAGAAAAAAAGAAAAAAGAAAAACACAGAAATGGAGGGTGGGAACAACAGCAGCAGCAACAACAACCCTGAGGAGTTGGTGGTGGGGTGCTTGCTTTCGATCAGGACAACGTTGGGCGACGAGTTCGAAGGCCAGGTCGTCACCTTCGATCGCCCCTCCAACATTCTCGTACTCCAGGAGCCTTCCAAACCTGGCCTTCGTCGAAACCTTAGGTTGCTCAAAGCCAATTACATCAAAGACTTCACCTTTCTCGGCCATGCCCAAGACCCTCTTGATCCCAACACCTGCTTCCTTGACCTCACCGCTCTCCAACAAAGGGAAGATGTTGCTGTTAGGTATTCATTCTCTTCTTTCAATTCCCTAATTTTATGCTTTTTTCTACTCTATTTTTTTGTTTGTTTAAGCAATTGTTTTATTTGATGAAATTAATGTGTGGTTTCGAATGGTTTTTGTGTTGTAGACAAGCGGAGGTTGATGCTGAGAGGATTGGGGTAGGTGTTACCAGCGAGGCACAGAGCATCTTTGATGCTTTGTCCAAAACGTAAGTGCTAATTGAGTTAAATACTGCTGAATTGAACTACATTAGTGTGGATCAGGATTCTTGTTTTTACCTAGTGTAGAGTAAGAATACATTGATTTTTAGGCAAATGCTAACTAGTGTCCTAAGGACACTGGTTAAAGAAGTAAAAGGGGAGAAATTTTTCTTAGGATGCATAAAAATGCACTCCCCTATGATTTTTAAATGCGCTCCCATATGATTTCCTATGAAACTTTTTTTAGGACACTGGCTAGCAAGACCCTAATTTTTAAATCTAATAGATTTCAGAACATGACGTATATAGAATGAGACATTTGTAGATTGTTGTGAAAATGTGTATAATAAGAGAAATTAATAGGGCTGTGTCCCTCCTGTTTACCAAAAATAAAATAAAAAGGCATTTATAAACTCGCATCTCGCGCCTTGCAAGGATGTATAGGTTTAATTGAGTAGGGAAATAAAAATGGTCAAACTGAGAGAAAAGGGGGAAATCCCCAATTTTAATCGAAACACTGTCATTTTGTTTGGGAAAACAGTGATCTAGCAAATACATAATGTGGACTTGGCCATATCCCAAGCTACACCTAGTCTAGTACGGGGTTACTGATGCATTAACAGCCAAGTGGTGCAGAGTGGCCTTGGGCGGCTACAAAATTAGCAAAGCTGTGTGTATTTGAATAGCCGTCGGTTGCAGGGCTTTAGTGAGGCATATTGAAAACTATAGGTGTCAATGGTGTGCTATAGCAGTGTGGTAGAGCAGAGTGACCCTAGGTTGCTATCTGATTCAAATAGTGAAACGGTTTTCAAAGCTTTTCACGTGCTATCTCGGCACTACCATGATATAGGATTCAGAAACCCATTTTTACCCCAAAAACAATGTTGTTTAGGTTTTTTGTTGTTAAAATTGTGAATTCTCTCCCTCTCTCTAATGCATCTTTGCTTCATAAACATACAGTGCTTTTGGATCTGCGTTTTTTAAGTGCATTTAATCTTTTTTTCATGTCAAATTGTCTGTGGATGTGGAAGCTACCGGGAGCTGCTTCTCATTTGACGCGGTTTCTCGTGTCTGAATATTTAAATCAAACATGCACATAAAAGAATGTGAAACCCTTCTTGACCATTCCACAAAAGTTACCTCTATTTCGTGCATTTAAAAAGAATGGGGATCACTTAATACCGCCTAGTTGTACTCTTTAGGTATTTGGATCAGTTTTTGGTGTTTGCCTCAGAGTATTAAAATTCCCATTCCCTACATGCCTTAAGTGTGCCACTTTACCTTGGGATCTTCATCTTTCTAGCAATTCAACATTTTTCTCAGTAGATTAATTTTCTTTTTAACTGATGACATTTGCATGTACCCAGGCTTCCTGTCCGCTGGGACAAGACAGTCATAGTTGTGATGAATGAGGTGCGTGTCTGCAGTCCTTATCACTCTGAATCTGTTGTTGGAGGTACTCCTGCTGCAAATGACCGGGTGAAGAAAGTGGTAAATATCTTTCTTTTGCTATTTGTTATGTTGTGTCTAAATGTTTGTATTAATGGTATGTCAAATATCATATAGATTGGTATAGCATTATGTGCACTGGAGTTGCTTGTCCATAGGGCTTTATGATTTATTTTTATTTAAAAAAACATTAGCAAAAGCCAAATGAAAACTTAATCAAGAGAACTTTGTTTTCCTGTACTGTTAGTTACGCATAATTTTTCTTAAAGAAGCTTTTTTAAGTAGTTTTACAACCATTAATTTGAAATGGCCTAGTGATGAGTGGTTTGGGTAGTTTGTAGGTGGTTATAGGTTCAAATCTCAATGCATGATTTTCAACTGCACTTGTGGTCACAGTTGAGGTTGCATTTGCATTTTGATCAGAAAAACTGCAAGAAATTGAGGGCAAATGTAGCCCGATAAGGTCGCAATTGTAGTTGCACACTGCAGTTTAAATTCATTGAGTCAACTTTCAGTGATTTCTTATATTTAGGGAAAATAATGCAATGTATTTTTTTGTTTATAATGTACCCTGATAGTCTTTTCAACATAAAACCTTTCCTGTTATGCAAAAACTTTTGTTAGCTAGTACATGGTTGATATTGATTGTTCATTTTTCTTGTTTGTAGCTTGAGTTTGAGAGGAAGAGGTTGCAACTTCGCAGTTCTGGTGGTCAGTAAAGTTTTGCATTCACATCCTTTTATGGTCAGGAAAAGCACTTCCAAGGAGGAAACATGATGGGTATGTTGCTTTTAACAAAACCCTATAGAAGAGGATTTTCCAAGGCATATTCCTGACTTCAGATATCTTTTGATTATCTGCTGTCTTGAGCTCTCAAATTATGTCTTGCTTATGGAGTTCATTTGAGGTACTTCGTCCAGATTCTTCATAAGAGTGAATGCTGAAGCATGTGATTTATGATGTGTTTCACTTGGAAGCTGAATAGGTGACTGGGTTTATCTAATTTGTTGGTTTTCTATTGGGAAGTTTAACCAATTTCAATGAGCTAACATGAAGTCAAACTGACTCTAATTTGTTCCTTATATAATAAAGCAAATGCTTTGGATAAGTCAAGCTAACATTCCTTCCTGAAGCTTTCTAGTTTTGTTTATTTGTTATTTCTAAAAATTTGTGGTGTAATTGATTTGTTTTATTAGGCTGTCCCCTCTTTGATAAGGTTTAAGTATTGCTTTTTGAATTTTAGTCCTCTTTGGATAGATCTCTGGTAAAATTTGATTGCATTTTGGGGAGAAAGGGGAAAGCATGGAAGAGACAAGACTTGAGAAGTACTTTCTTGGAGGGGGAGGGATACAGATAGTATGCTTGAGATAGTCCTCTAATAGAGACCAATCAAATAACAATACTTCCGAGTTCTTGACTTCTTTTACTGCACTATTCTTTGTCTTGTTCTGAGTTTGCCCTCTACATCTAGATTTGGAGGTTCCGGTCTTCATCTTTTACATCTCTTCTTTACAGTCTTGTTCAAGTCTGATTAGGAGGCTTAGTCATTGTCTTTTGTGCTAGGTTCTGGTTGTTTGTCATATTTGCCCTTTGTTACAGATATTAGTTGAATTGGTTATTAGATGATTGGTTATTGTTAGTTGATAGTTGCTGATTCTGTACTTTTTTGCAAGGGACATTATGCCTAATTGTATTGTTTTCCTCATTTTTTCAATCAACAATACTTCTATATTTTCCCTCTCATTTCTCTGAATTTTCTTCTTTGCACTCTATCATGTTTCCCCACCTGGAATCAGAGTGTTGGCTTCTAACGTGAAAGGAAAATTCCCTTCTGCTGCATAGAGTTTCCCATGAGCTCATTTTCATTCACCTTCCCTAGCTTTCTCTTCCATAGTTTTTTCATATTTTTCTCACACCATGATTTTCATTCTATCAAACTCAGATCCAAGCTATATCTCTTCCAGTTTACCAGAGTTTCACTGCAAATTTTCTCTCCCTTCTCTGAAACTCCCGATTCTGATATTGCCACAGAGCAGTCTGAGGTTTTAGTTCTCTGACTCTTCATAGGCTTTTTTAACTCCAATTTCAGCAATGAGAATTTCTGATTTTCACTGAGATCTGGATTTGTGGTTTCTTGGAGCTTAGTGCTTAGTTTCTTGAGGATTTTGTTTGAGTTTGGTTTGGTTGAGCCTTTGAATGTTGCGTTTGTGGTGTTTTCCAGTCTTGGTCAGTGATATTTGACCAAAACGGTGTTTTGCCTATGATGGCACAAAGGCAGTCAAAATTTATTGTCATTCCTGGTCTTGTTGTTCTTGTTATTTTTCCCTTTGCTGGCAAGAACGTTCTGTGTCCCTGCTTTTTTCAGGTCACAGCCCTACAATTGGTGCCATTTTACTTCAATCCAGTGCTTCAATGAAGCTAGCACTATTTGCATGCTTGATTTCTTGACATTGTGACATTGTTCAAGCTCATGGACTGCTCTCATTGGTCTATGTTACTGTTCAATTCTGTTGTTGAATTTATAATGCAACATGGTTTTAAGAGATGAAGGTCCAACTAATCTTTTTTGGCCTCAAATATTTTCACTTCAAGTGTTTGTTTGATGCCTATTCGTTATAGTTATGAATGGTCTTACAGGCATGCATTTTGCTGGTGTTTTGGTTTGTAATTCTTATTGCTACCCTTGGTGTATGCCTCATTACTCATTAGAGCTACTGAACTTTCTTTCATCGTGAAAAATTTGAGGTCATTGCCAAGGGCCAAAGGCCAAGCTATTCTGATAGGTTCTAATAAAGGAACTAGTATTGCAAAATGCAAATAGGATTCTTTATGCAAGACTCAATTGTATTATATTACCCACGGGAACATTAGATGGTGCAGTGAGCATGGCTTAGGAAGTTGAAGTTGAATTTCTTCAGGAAAATGGTGTACCTGAGGTCTCTCAGGCTTGGTGAAGGCCTGTGTTTGGTGTTTCTGGTTATTCATCTTTTTTGTTTAATATGATGTCTCTTTTAATTTTGTCACTTAGTGAGTTAAAATTGTGCTCACAAAGTCCAAGAGTTTGGTTTTAGACTTTTAATCCTCTTTGACAACAGTTTTAGTTCCTTTTCTAAAGGATTGGTTTGCAGCCTAAGATGGTTCTGATGGAAGCTTCTGCCCATGGTGATTAAGTTTATGGATGGTTAAGCATTGATATTTTGTTTTGTTTTAGTCTTGAGTGGTTAAGTCACATTTAACTTGTGCTCTTGATGGTTAAGCATTGAGTGTATAACTTCTACCAAGTGGTTAAGCTTCTTACCCAAGTTGACCTTGTTGATTACTCCCACATTTGGGATATTTTTTTTGTTTTTGCATCCCACAATGCACATCACATTCTATTTTGTTGATTTGATTACACCTTCTCGCTTGTATTTTATTTTGTATTCTCATCCTAAGCTGTAAGTGCTAGTACGTACCTTTCAGCTTGGGGGAACCTTAGTTGAATTGGTTAAGTTGGAGTTAGTGAGATCAGAGATGGTTGGTTATATAGTTAGTTGAAGAGTTGATAGGTGTTGATTCCCTACTTATATATTTGACACACTTACACTTCGATTGGATTGGATGAATAGGTTGGAAGGAAAATGAGACGGAGTGGAATGGTAGGAATAATGAAAGAACACTTCCTAATACTCTTCTATTGGTTGAGATTTATTGAAAATTACAAAATCATGAGAAAAATTTATTATGATGTGGGATTCACAATTTTGTGATTTTTAATAAATTTCTATCAATAAAAGAGTGTGTTAGAGATATTCTTCCTAGCATTTCTCGTTTGTGCCAACAAAGGTTGGTCCAATTCCTACAACTGGGATGTGAGTTCGAAACCCATTGTCCATGTGAGTAACATTTTGGTGGGAGATATATAAGTTTTTCTGTAAGTGCTTAGTGGGCCTTGAGTATGTCTTGGCGCTGGTGAGTTATCAAGATTCAACTCTTCTAAATTTAATAATAAAAAAAATGGCATTTCTTGTTTGTGAAATTCATCCATTTGGTTAGAAGAGAAATATGGGTAGAAATTGGAAAAAAATGTGAGCCCCACCATAAAGGAATTCCTTCCTCCCATGGCATGAAAGTGAGGAAGTTATCACCTAGTCTTGCATGCTTTCCCTCCTGTTGAAACATGCCATGGGAGACATCAAGCATAACTAGATTATTTAGAAGGAAATAAAAATGTGAGCTTTTATTGCTGATTTTTTGAGAAGTTAATGGAAGAAATAGGCCATGCATGCATGAAAATATTAGGCATCTACAGGGAGCAACGACTTGGAGCATGTTTGGATTTTCCATTGGGGTGTTCCAAATTCATTTCGGGGTGTATGTTCAGTTTCCTAACTTGTTTGGTTACTTTAAAAGTATGTTCACTAGGGGTGGGCATGGATTGAATTTTTAAGAATCCAATACATATCCAATTTATATCTTTTTAAATGAATTGGATTTTAAATCCATATCCATATTTTTTAAAAAACAATTTAGATTCAAGATCCAATCCATTTAAATGGATATGAATTTGGATATATCTAATTTATATCCACTTAAATGTTATATATATATATATATATATATATATATATATATATATATATTACAAATTTTAGTTATTAAATGTTAAAAAGTGAAAACTTAGTACCTATCTATTTAAGAGCTATTTTCAACCAACATTGGTTAACACTATTTCTTAATCGATATTGGTTAGTGTATTTTTTGCATACCTCAACCAAAGCAATTTTGACAGATATCGGTCCAGACATTTTTAGACCGACATCAACCAAGACTATTTTTTTGCTGACATTAGTCAGTGCATTTTCAATCGACATTGGTCAATAATGTATTTGATCGATCTTAGATAGGATTAGTTTTTGGTTGAGGTTGGTTAGGATTTTTAGTCAGTGCATTTTTTGGTCGACATTGATTAGGGGTTTTTCGGTCAACATCGATCGTAACTAATTTTTGGCCGACATTGGTTAGGATTTTTGTGGCTAACATTAATAAGATTTTTTTTTGTCGATGTCGATCATTGATATTTTTTTGCGAACATTCGTAAGGACTTTTTTTTTGTCGACGTTAGCTATATTTTTTTTTCGATGTTGGTTGAAACTATATTTTTGTTGGCAACAATTAGGATTTGTTGATCAATATTAACCATGACTATTTCTTTTGGTTAACGTTAGTTAGGGATATTTTTTGTTGACATTAACTAGGATTTTTTTCGATCGGTGTCAATTGGGGAAATATTTTGGCTACGTCAACTGGTTTTTTTGGCTGACGTTGGTTGATGATTTTTTCAACCAATGTCAGCCAAAAAATAGTCTCATCTGACGTCGACAAAAAAAAAATCATAGTCGATGTCGAGTGAAAAATCTACTTGATATCGATGAAAAATAATCTCGACAGACATCGACAAAAATCGACAGACATCGACAAAAAAATCTAGCTGATGTCGGGTCGGCAAAAAAATAGCATCGACTGATGTCAGACAAAAAATAGTCTTAATCAATGTTGACTAAATAAACCTTATCAACATTAACCGAAAAATAGGTTTAATGATGACGGCTTAAAATCATTATTAATTGACATCAACCAAAAAAATAGTTCAATCAAAGTTGGCAAAAAAATTAATTTAAAAATCCAAACAAAAATTTAATCCATATCCATTTCATATCCAATTAATTTGATTAGATTTAAAATTCAAAATAATGGATTTGGATATGAAACTAATTTATTTAAATGAATTTAAAATGAATTGGATTGGATTGGATATAGATTATTTTATGCATATGAATTTTTTCCCAATCCTAATGTTTACACATTTAGATTGTGCCCGACACCAAGTTCCATAAATGCAAGACTAAAGTTTCTTTTGCAAACTCAATTTGCAAAATGAAATCTATTTCAAAATTAAGTTTGCCAAGCTTAACCTAACATGCGCTTAATATGTCCACCCATTTGATTTCACCAAACGTTGGGCACATATAATAAAAGAACAGAAATTGATTTAAATAAATTTGTCCATGAATATTTTAGGGTACATGACCCTCTTATAATACGCAATGAAGCTACGTGTGTTTTTGCACTGTTAGAAGACCTTTTTATAAGGGTAAAGGGAATGTTATATTTCATTCCGATTTTTCCCCACTTTCGAATATAACCAAAATCATTTCATTTCTCTGTTCCATTAATTCAAACAACCGATTTTCCATTTACAACTCCATTTAATTTCTTGCCTCACTTTCACCTAATATCCAAACAGAGGATTAATTGCATAGTTTTCATTTTTTTTTTCTCACTCAATAATACCTCTATGTATTTGTAGCTCACTTTTTTTCCAGAACTTTTTCTTCTCTATGCCATGCTTCTCAACATCCTTTGCATTTCAGCATCACAGCTCGTCCTTCCAACTGTTGGACTATATCATTTTCATTTTCTTAAATCTGACGTGCTAGTTGCCAGTTGGATTTTTAAAAGAAGGAGTAAATTATTTGTACCCCTAATATTTTTACTTATTACTCTTCATATCCCTTTGTTCTATAATTCTACAAAAAGAAATCCTAATTTTTCTCTCATATAACGCTGGGTATCCTTATCCTTCACTCGCATCGCGTGTTTTCTGTGATTTGCGCATGATATCCCTTTGTTAATTTTTTTTAGTTCTTGTTATCAGATAACACTGTTAACTGATTACGTAATAATAACATTGATAGTTTATGAATTTATCATATTATCAAAAGTATGACAGGGTAGTCACATTATTTTTGGTAAATTGTGTTTTTAAGTTTCTTATCAATTCTGATGTCATTAACTATTTTAAATGTTTGAGAATTTAAAAATATTCCATGAAGGTAGATTTGCACCTTGGAGACGTATTTCGATGATTTGAACATTTTTTTTTTCATTGTAAAAAAATTTTATCCTTCGTTTTATAGTTAGTGACAACGAAAATAACGATGATATTGTAAGGTTTAAAGATTAGAGAGCTAAGGTTATCTCACTCTGAAGCTAACACCAGTTCTACCAAGAAGTTGCAACGAGACATTACATATTGAAGAATTGATGGCAGCGAAATTGAATGCAACTTTATTGGTTGCTACCTATCTATATTATGCCGTTGCTATATGTGCCTTTCAGAGCTTTATTGTATGATTAAGTTGAGTAAAATGCTACATCAATGTTTAAAGTAGACAATATCTATAATTATCTATAATAAAGATAAAAAAAAAACTAAATACATTAGAAAAAAAATAGAGGCTTGGCTCACGCGGGAAAATGAAAAATATAAAATATGACTTTGCAAGTTAACGTTTTTTTGTTTAGTTCAATATAACAAGAATGTAAACTTGCAAAGTCGTATTTTATATTTAACTTTTTTTTGTTCAATTTCTTAAAATGCATTTTGTATTAAAAGGTATTTTATATTTTGCCACGACCAAACTCGGACTTAGGGAAGTTGAATCTTTACAAGATCCATTAATCAAGTATTCAAATATGATGACTATTTCTGATGTGATACATTAACGTATATGGTTATTGGCAAAATGATGCACTAATTGCTCTGTCTTGTACAGTATATTTTCGGTAGCATGTGTTAGTATGTTAGATGAACAATGAAAAAAGCATAAAAAATAAAAAAGATGAATAAGGAAAAGTTAGAAGCCTGTTCTTTTGGATACCCTTAGGCTTTGTATCTAGCACTAGTATGACATCATTTCCTATGCTAAATAGCCATATAAATACATTATAGCTTTGGACCACAACGTTTGTCGAGACATTGACCAAAGTATCATTTTTAAAAAAAAAATTGCCTAAATGCCACGCCAGGAAAAATATATACCAAACTGTCACGCGGCATAATTCGCTGGCCTTGGTAACGAATTATACGTGCTGATGTGGCGCAAGGATAGTGGCCACGTAATTCGCTACCCCCATAGCGAATTACATGGTCAACCGTCAGTCTGTCCCCCTGACGCAGCAGGTACAGTGGCGCTTCCCCCGAAATTCGTTATGGCCCCTAGCGAATTATGACACCTAATTCGTTGACCCTACTAGCGAATTACGTGTCTGTTACTGCCACTCTTTATGACGTGGCCGTAATTCGCTACCCCCTAGCGAACTATGCCACGTAGACCTATTTTTAAACATTGGTCCCCCCCTCCCCTCATTTTTTTCCTTTTACTCTTCCCTCTCCATTCTCCTCCCTCATTTTTTTACTCCTTCATTCCTTTTACTCTCTCCCCATCCACTATTTTTTTTTTCCTTCATTCTTCATCAATCCTTTGGCTGTTCTTGGTACAAGTAAGTTATGTTTTTATATTGATTTATTTGTTGTTTATTTTATTTTTATATTTTCGTTAATATATAGATATTAGGGTTGAAACATTAGGTTAGAGGATATGTAATTTAAAAATAAAATTGTTAACTTTTAGGATAGATGATAGTTTTTGTTTGACTATATTTGACCATTATATGTAAGTTTTAATTTTTGATCATTTTATTTGTTATTTGTTATATTGTAATTATTTTAATAATATATAGATATTAGGGTTGAAATGTAATACCTTGAATTTTGAGCATAGGATTAAGCCTGAGATCAAGAAACCATAATCATGCATTAGGAATTCTCAAGGAAGCCTAAGAGAAGGAGAAAACAGATTCGAACATTTGGCGCGACCCGCGTGGGGTCTGGCGCTAACCGCGCGGATGGCTTGAATAAGGGCAATGCTTTCGGTCTTCTGACGCTATTAGCGTGGCCGTGGCGCTAACAGCGTGAGTTATTCGAACCTGTGGCGCTACCAGCGCGGGATATGGCGCGATCAGCGCGGGAAGCTTAGATCAGGCCAATCCTTGCGGCCAGTTCACGCGATCCGCGTGGGTATGGCGCTAATGGCGCGGGTTATTCGAGTTATGGCGCGATCAGCGCGGCACCTGGCGCGAACCGCGCAGGACTTTCGGTTCAGTTTTATAAATAGCTCATTTGGACGAAAATGAGGGAGAAAAAGGAGAAAGAGAGAGAGGGAAGCCATTGATGGACCTTGGAGCTTTGTATCTTCTCCATTTCTCATCTAAACACCTCTGACCCAACTGGGAAAGTGTTCAGAGCCTCGAGATAAGCTAGTGACCCAGCTTTATTCTCAATAAGAGGCGGTAAACGGCGTGATCGAGATTTCTAAGGGAGTCCTTGGAATCGAAGAATCAGAGGCGAAGGAGGCTTTGATTGAGCGAGCTACCTTAGGGAAAGTGATTCCCTGGTGTGTCTGGACTACACAGAGGTAAGAAACTCGAGTCTTAGCCATTGATTCTGTGTTTGGGTTTTTGGTTGGTTTTGAATACCTTGAGAGGTGTTTTTGGAGGTGTTAGAGCCGTTATTAGGCTTGGAATCTGTAGAGTTTTATGCTCAGAGGGTTGTTCTAATGAAGTTAGAGCCTTGAATCATCATTATTGATGAAGTTTGATTTTGGCTCTAAGTATGTATGAGCAGAGGTGAAAGGCTGATGATATGAGTAGTATGAACCTTAGAGCAGTTGACAAAGTTACTCATGAGATAGTCTAGATGTTGTTTGTAAGCTGGAATTGGTGATAATAAGAGGTTTGGAATTGATCTGTATAAGCAGGGATATGCTTTGATCAGAGTCATGGTAAAGACTCTGGAGCCTTGTGTAGGCTGAGTAGGATCCTTTCTGAGGGTCTGAGAATCACTTGTGAAGTGATTGTTATGAGTTATGTGAAAGGAATTATGGTTTCCTTTCGATATAACGGCTTAGAACCGTTACTGATACCTTGTGTTTTGGTTCTGTAGGACGTGAGCTTGATAGTTCTAGTGGTGGTGACCATGAGGCCGGGAAAGCTGGTATTTTTCCTAGAGCAGGTAATCTCTTGGTTCTTGTTTGTGCATCCTTTGCTGTGTTCCATCATTATCCTGTTAGGATGATGGTTCTGTGTAATGTTATACATGTATATGTGAAAATTGTGTATTGTGACTAATTGCTGAATGTTATGCTATACCCTGTGAAAGGGAAATGGATGTACAGTGATATATGATGCTTGTTGTGTGAGCTGCACCCTGAGATTGGGTGATTGATATGGATGACTATGGTTGTTTAGCTTATGATTTGCATGATTGATTGTTGCATCCTATTGTAGTAGGATAGAGGACATGTGATCGAGTAAGTCCCGATATGAGATGTTCCTGTGATATAGACGTAGCCTCCCGAATGGAGATGTTCCTATATCTACAGATGTAGCCTCCTCGGGCAATTGTATTGAGATAGGATGGAGATGTTCCTGCGATATAGATGTAGCCTCCTGGGGA
>PYAF01005144.1:145796-165623 GCA_007407185.1 Glycine tomentella | reverse complement strand
TTAATCAGTTTTTTAAGCATATTTGTATTATTTGATTGATTCCCTTATCATAATAATGTAAATTATTGATACCATCAACAACGGATTTTATAAAAGAGTTTATATTTCTCTTTTTTTAGATATTTTTTCCTCACATTCGTGGTTGAAATTTTGGATGGGTTATAAATAATTTATTTGATCATTTATTGTCTTTTATTATTGTTCATGTTGGGATATTTTATTACTCTCAATTATTAATATTTTCACTAACTTGTAGAAGTCTTTTGTTAAATTCATGTGTCACTTAATTTACTTCAACCAAAAATATAGTATCTATAACTTTTAGGCACCTGATTTTACTTACTATTTTGTGTAGATACCTATAACTAACCATGCCTTTTGCATGATCTATCGAGGTTTCAATGACAATTTTTTATCAAGCAAGTTTTACCCATGTTTATGTCAATTCAAATTTTAAAAATTAATTTTTTTTTTCCAAAACTCACTCAAAAAGATGCATGTGATCATTTGAGCATGTTATTTTAAAAAAAAAAATAACTAAAGATATTTGGACTACCATATACCTAAGAAATAGCAATGTTATTAGAGTTGTCAAAATTATCTCAGTCTAATGGATTTGTCTGATAGTCCAACATATTGAATTGGGTTAGGTCGAGTTGTCCCTTAAAATATAAGTCCAAAAAAAATTGGGTCAATTTGACTCAACTCGATATGTCAAATGGGACAAATCAAACCTAAAAATTACTAACATGAAAAGAATTAGGCCTATCTATCATAATAATATAAAAAAAATCATTCGATATTTAGACCATAATAGTAAACAACCAATTTTGGCTCGACCAAATAAGCCAACAAGTCAGGGCAAATTAATAAAAGGAAGTTGCTATTGATCCCAATAGAATTTGTTGTTGGCCCTACAATTCTTCAAAGTTCAAAGATTACCCCTCCTTGAAAAGCATTACTATAATAACCCTTGGAACAAAAAAAAAATCTGGTGCCAGTAGTGCCAGATATACTGGAAGTTGGCGCCAATAGCATTAGAGTGGCGTGGTTAGCGCCAAAAGTGCTCCAGAAAGTCTGTTTTTCACTGGAACTTGGTCGGATAGCACCAGAGTGGCGCGATCAGCGCGAGGACGCCGGCAGGACCACTATAAAAGGTCATTTCTCACTAGGGCCCAAAGCTTCACCTTCTTCCTCCTTGTACGTTTCTGCCATTGATAAGCTTTGAAAGCTTCATACCCACTCATTCTTTGACCAAAACCTTTAGCATCCAACATGAAACTTGTAAGAAATCATCCTATGAGCTAGAATCATTCATCACTTTTCCCTAAAAATCATCAAACTCAGAGATCGATTTCTCTAGGGAACTTCTCAAAACTCGAGTTTGCGGGGGAAATGAGGCGATTCACGGACACCCAAGCTTGGAAAAGTTGTCCACTAGCATTCCTTGTTGATTTAGAGGTAAGAAACACAAATTCTACCGATTATTTGAGAATTTGTTCTTGAGGTGAATAGTGACCCATTTAAGTTAGAGTTGAAATTAGGCTTGGGTCCTTTAGAAAAGTATGCTTAGGAGGTTGTTGTGATGAAGGATTAGCTTTGAAATATTGATTTTATGGACTTTAGTATTTGGCTCTGAGAAATGTATGTGTAGGAAGAATGTTGGTTAAATTGGTGATTGTATGACATGCATGAGCCTTGATGCGTGTACGATATGTGCTCAGGAGGCTATATAAACGGTGAAATTGTGTTGAAGTAATCATTTTAGCCATATTGTTAATCCTTGAGTTTTGGGCCTATATAGTGTTGAATTCTCTGAATTGGTTGATGCAGAGTCTTGGGGAGACTCTAGTGTCTTCGTTAGGCCGAGATAGATCCTACTGAGGGTCTGTGAGTTGACTATTAGGTGGTTAGTTCTGATAACCTTAAGATAGAGGACTCAGAGGTTTAAATGGAAAGGAATAATGTTTCTTTTCATTCTAACGGTTGAGAACCGTTATTGATTTTGTTTGTCTGCCTTTGTATAGGGTGTGACACCAAAGGAGTTAGTGGCGGAGACTACCATTCTGGGATTGGATAGCAGAGCACTACATTGCCAGGTAAGCTCTTTGTTCTTGGGAGTGTTTCCCACTACGTGTGTTCCACCATACTCTGAGGGAGTGATGGTTGCATACATGATACACGTGCATTGAATTGGTTGTTACAACTTTCCTCATGATAATATGTATGCATGATTTTATGCTTTGTGTGTATGGTTGCCTTTAGAATAGATCTTCTGGCCAATTAGATAGATATGGACCTCCCTAGGAGTAGAGCGCAACTCCTAGTTTGGTTTGCTCACGTAAAGGGCGAGGATGATCCCTTAAGACCAAGAGATAGGTGGTTCCGTCGCAGTTGGAGCCTATTCTCAAAGGTGTCATATACGTGCATCCATGTGTAAAGGGGTAGCTCCTGATGGGATGACATGGGTGTGAGTTCCGATCTTATACTAGGGACTGAGAGTCCCAGATGCCGATGATGATGCATCTTGTGGCGGGCGTAGTACCGTGGATATACATTAGTGTTAAAGGATGACTATGTATTGTTGTGAGGGCCAGGTGGCGGAGTGATTGTAATGCCTTTGATGTTGTGTATCATGGAAGTGAGCCAGGGGGGAAAGAGAAGCCTCCAAGAGCCCTGAGCTTACTGATATTATATCTCACCCCGTGTGTGGGGATTATATTTTACAGGTGACACATCTGGCAGAGATGATGGGTCCCAGGGCGGGAGGCCCTAGTAAGGACAGACTCTGTGTAACTGCTTGGCAGTGTGATGAGAGCATTGTGGCTCACTATTTTTGTTTTGATGTATTTTGTACCCCTGCGAGGGAAGATGTGTGTGTACAAATATTGTGGATTCTGTTTATGTTATGATGTATAGACATTGCATGTTTTGTACCCTCATGTGAGGATGTGATCTATGAGATCATGGCACTGGGAGCCTATTCTTTTGTATATCCACGAGAGTGGTTTTGGTGATGTATATATGTTTATACTCATATTGAGATATGTGGTTTATATTTCTCCTGATATATCTACTGGGATATTATTATTTATATGCCCCTCTCTTTATTTTATCTGGATCGAAAAGGCTAGGTTTGGTTTTGTGGCATTCGTTTATGCTTTGTGGATCGTACTATACATAATGAATCAGGAAATATGATTTTGAAATAAAAACGCTTCCATTGTTTTAATTATTGGTTTTTAAATTAATTATCGTGTTAATCTGATTAAGTAATTGTTAATACACCGAATGCATATGGGGTGTTACAATTACGGCATCAGGTATTGCGCAAAAGAGGGTACAAATTTTTTTGCACAAAAAGATCGCACCCCTTTTACGTAGCGGAAACACGATGCCCTAATGTTTTTTTGAGATAGAAAAAATACACAACAGAATCATAATTTCATTGTGCAGGGGGTTAAAACATGATGGTACTATGAAAGTGTTATTCCATTGTACAATGTGTACAACGGAATCACAATTCCACTTAGAACTTTTCCCTGGAAAAAAATGTACAACGGAATCACACTTCTGTTTAGTATTTTTTTTTTTAGAAAAAAAATGTACAATGGAGTGTGATTCCGTTGTACATTGTTTATAACATAATCACACTTTGTTTAGTATTTTTTTTTCAGAATTTTTAAAAGTCTACAAAAATGACATGCATTGCATACAATTTCGTAGAAATGTCAACTACATATTGAGGTTTGCATCCATAAAAATAATGGAATACACATTCAACGTTTGCCATGAACAAAATGTCTATTACATATTTCAATTCTTACAAAGGTCTGCTACATGTTGAGATACTCTAACTAATTGAAATTGTATTCGTTGAAATCTTGTATGCGTTGATTGTAAGGCCTTTGCTATGAGCAGGCTTCCAGTGTGCAGTAGATTCTCCATTGTGGTACAACAAGAGGAAAGGGACAATGATCCTTTAAAAAAAGCTTAATTATCATACATACAGAAGATGATACAAACACTTTGTAGAATCCTAAATTTGTTTGGTTTCTTCTTTCCAAACACTTTGTTGAATCATCACACAATAATTCATGAACATATAGAGAGAGAGAGAGAGAGAACATACAAGGGAGTAACGGGTGTGATATTGAAACCTAATGGAGTGTCTAGTTCTACGACAGAGGTTGGTGGTTGTTGAGAGCAGTGCGACAGAAAGAGCAGCAGCGCAAGAGACAGAGCAATAACAACTTGTGCAAGAGAAAGAACATGTTTGAGAGACAAAGAAGAATGAGCAAACACCGGCGAAGACAGAGACAGTAGCGAACAACGCTAGAGAGAGAGACAGAGTGAGCGAGTGGGAGGAGTTCGTTAGTGAGCGCGAGGGTTCTGTGAGAGGTGTTGCGAGTGCAAGGGGTGAGCATGAACTGATAAGATCGAGAGAAGGTTTCTTTTAGGGGTTAAGTTAAAAAAAGTCTTTTAGATCAGTTTAATTTTCATATTTAGATACTCTTTTACATCGTTTGTATCTATGACTGATTTTATAAAATAAAAAAAAATTACATCAATTCCTTTATAGCTGATCTCCATTTTATTTAAAAAAATGTCACCATATTTTTATTGAAATGGTTCCTTTATAACCGATGTAAAATGATGATTTTAATTTCATTTTTTACACCAGTGCAAGATAAATTCAGTTGGAATAATATAATTCATATTAGTATATTACTGATTTCGGTAAATCCATTCTTACGAAAAAGAAAAAACTAATGACAATGAACATATTTCCTTTACTATCTTTTCGGCACAGTGATAGAAAATTGTTACATTCAGTGGGGCCGAGAATGAATCCACTCCATGTTTCTTGGTGGAACTTACGGAGGCAACAATTTTTTAGGTAAGGACAAATCAGTAGAGAAAGTAAGCAAAAACCTTTTCGTTGCAAATAGATCCCCAGCACTAACAATCCATCAATGTTTTACTTTAAGCGATTCTTTTATTTTTATTATTTTAATATAATAGACTCATTTAAAGGGATGAGACTTGTAGAGTTGAAATTAATTGCAGAAGATCCCAATCCCATTCAGAACGTGTACACACCATTATCATGTGAGAGTCATGTGGATTTCCCATGTCAGGATTGTGTCTAGGCAGCTATCACTAATTTATGAAAAAATCTCGAAGTTTAAAGTGTGCCTTTTTTATTTAAATATTTTTTTAATATGAGATATTTTAACTAAAAAATAAAAAATAATTCTTTAAGATATTAAGATTCGTTTAAAAGATTAACGTATCTATAATATATTTTTTTATACGGACCAATAAAATTGAATCCCTAATCATATACTAAAAAAATAAAATTATGTTTCAATTATATCATATCATATGAATATTTAAACTTAATTTTCATAAACAATATAAATTAAGTCGGTGAATAACTTACCTATCAAATTTATATTTAATAATTTTTTTCAAAGAACACATATTTTTATTGGTGTAATATATTCAATACTTATACTGAACAACTGTTTTATGTTCAAAATAATAATCTCTCTAATATTATTAGATTAATATACACAATCTTAATTTCTCAATTTCCTCTAGCTATAGCTATACAAGAAACTCTCATTGGACCTACCTCTTTCCGTCCATAGAAAAAGATTGTGACTTTAATTCGCATCATTCTGTTATTTGTTATTCTACATTCAAATTGTCTGGTGGAAGAAAGTGTTAAAAATGTAAGAAAGAACCGCCCTTGTCACTTCGGGTTAAAGGAAAGGATAACAAAAACTCTTTTAATCCAGTCGATTTAGATGCTGTCGTGAAAATTTTGAAGTATGGCTCATTAATTATACACCGAAGAGATATTTGTACATACAAAAGTCAGTACAAATTCCTCAAATGAAGGATGAAAGTTGCTGATATGATGACAATAAGTGAAAAAGAAATGCCAAGAGAGAGTGAGAACTAATGCGTGTCTAAATCCATTGTGAAGTTTCTATATTAGAAAATTTTGATATTTTCGTATGGAGCATTATACATTTTAACGTGTCTAATGGAGTTCTTAATTATATTACAAAAGTACTGATACTAATTTAAAGCGAAAAACTCAAGTAAATTCCAAATTAATATCAGTAAATATTAATTAATCTCTAATGAAGCATTATAAAACCAACAAAATTGACACAAGAGATAATGATTTATGTTCCTTAATCAGTTGATCGATGATCTGAATTTTGATTGGTCATTGAAAATGGAATAAATCATATTGGGAAGAAAATTAAGATTAGTCATTACTTATAAATTGTAATATTTTTTTATGGAATAAACTATAATAATTTATTTTCAAGTCACTTTGTGATTAAGTTTTTAAAAAATAAACCCTGGAAAAACTTTTATGTAATAGTTCAATTAGTTAAATCGTTAAAGTTATATTTATAGTTGACTCCTGGTTAAATTGAATAATATTCAAGTGTTTAATTGATTTTTTTAAAGAGAAATAATTACTTATCGGTATTTTAGAGAATTTTTTTATAAATAAGTATTCTTCATTCTTTCTAGAGTGAATGAAGTGATGAGTCTGAACTATCTATTGTTGGAACTATTAGTTAATTTAGAATTGGAATATATTCAATTCCACAAGGGTCAGAATCTGAGTAGTCAAGAGGAACAATATAATCTACTACAATTGTACAAAAATCAATTTAAATAGAACATGTATGATAAATATGAATCAGACACAGATGCAAAGAGATGAAAGGATCTGAGCTCAACAATGTTGTCTCCTTAAGACAATTTGTTCCCTCCAATTGATGTCAAAGGTTGATGAACAATTGTCTTCCAGGATATAACAGATCAACGTCTGAAGATTGATAGCACTTCAAATCAACAGCCCAAACGAACAAAGTTAATGCTTGAGGAACCACAGAGTTAGGTGATATGGAAATGCACTAGTCTCTAAGCGAGACTATCAGAAAATATTAACTATCAAAACTCTATCAGTTTTCCTACTTCCTATTTTTTAACTGTCTCTGTGCCTATTTATAGATAACAAAAAACCTTGGTGAAGAGTTGTAGGTAAACCATCGCGACTCTTGGCGATGAACCATCGTAACCGTTGGTTATCAGAGCGGTTGGGAGTAGTTATTTTTCTAACCTTTCCTAAGAGCGGTTAGGAGTAGTTACTATTTTGAATTGTTAACTGCCTCTTATTCATAACCCATGGAGTTTAAACAAAAACTCCAACAATCCCCCACATGAATAAGAGATCAATTCAACATGACTAAATGCATATGAATATGTATGCAAGTGTGATTCCTCGGCGAGAAACAATTGCATCGAGATAGGTAGGGGTTACCTTTGAACCTTCTCTAGTGTAAACCTATCAGGTATACTAGGTCAATCGGTGGTCGTGATGCCTTGAACCGTCGACCTTTATGGTGTATACCGAGACAATAGGAGACACACAATTGCTTCTCTAGCATTGCTCGTCCTCATTGTTGTGTCCATTTTGGTCGTGAACACCTTCCTGGTTCTGCAAGTGTTGTAGAGAATCGGCCTTTTTAAGTTCTCATTGAAGCGTCCCTCACTTCACACTCACATAGGTGATTTCTTGTGATATATCTCCACATACATCATCTGAACACATCAGATTAAGAAACCATTAAAAGTCGTTATGCTTACCCTCATATACACTGTATTGTCATAGGAATGAGTATGAGTTTAAAAACTCCACAGTGTTTAACAGTCGATCATGACTTAGTTGTCTCTTTGAACTTAGTTCATGGGATCTCCACTCATCAAGGTAGAGTTACCGCGATGATCAACAATTAATAGGCCTTAAACTCATTCCTTTCGACAAATTTTCAACTAACTCTCTAGGAATCCCTTTAGTTAATGGATCCACTATGTTCTCTTTAGACCTCACATAGTCTATTGAGATGATTCCATTCGAGAGTAGTTGTCTAACGGTATTATGTCTACGACGTATATGTCTAGACTAGCTGTTATACAAGACGTTCTTAGCCAAGCACCCCCACACTTTCAAGTATTTCAAGGATGATTGCTTTCCTTTCCATACTTCGTATGGTATGCTCTTTGTCTTCTTGTGAGGAACTCTATTAATAATATATTTTGTCGTCAAAATGGCTTCCCCCCACAAGTTCTATGGTAAACCGGACGTGATTAACATAACGTTCATCATTTCTTTTAATGTCTGATTTTTCCTTTCTGCAATCCCATTTGATTGCGATGCATAAGGAGCAGTCGTCTGATGTATAACCCCAAATTCTATACAGAATTCCTCAAAGGGACCATCATATTCTCCCCCATGATCGCTCCTTATAGCCTTAATTTTCTTGTTAAGTTGATTTTCAACTTCATTTTTATATTGTCTAAAAGCCACAAGTGCTTCATCCTTACTATTAAGTAAATAAACATAACAGTATCTACTGCAATCATCAGTAAAAGTAATAAGATATTTTTTTATTACCCCTAGATGGTACAGATTTCATATCACATATATCAGTATGTATTAAATTTAACAATTCAATTGATCTATCAACAGAAGAAAAATGTAATTTTGAAAAGTACAAAAACACTGATTAATCACACAGATCAAACAGAAACATTGATTAATCACACAGATTAATTGTTCAAAGTACAGAGAGTAGACAACAATATATAATTCACAAAGATAGAATATGCTGAACCCAGATTCAAAGCATATTGTCTTAAGATTGATGGAACTATTAGTTAATTTAGAATTGAAATATATCCAATTGCACAAGGGTCAGAATCTGAGTAGTCAAGAGGAACAATATAATCTACTATAACTGTACAAAAACCTATTTAAATAGAACCTGTATGATAAGTATGAATCAGACACAGATGCAAAGAGATGAAAGGATCCGAGCCCAATAATGTTGTCTCCTTAAGACAATTTGTTCTCTCCAATTGATGCCAAAGGTTGATGAATAATTGTCTCTCAGGATAGAACAGATCAACGTCTGAAGATTGATGACACTTCAAATCAACAGCCCAAACGAACAAAGCTAATGCTTGAGGAACCACAAAGTTATGTGATATGGAAATACACTAGTCTCTAAGCTAGACTATCAAAAAATATTAACTATCAAAACTCTATCAGTTTTCCTACTTCCTATTTTCTGATTGTCTCTGTGTCTATTTATAGACAATAAACAACCCTGGTGAAGAGTTGTAGGTAAACCATCGCGACTCTTGGTGATGAACCATCGCAACCGTTGGTTATCGGAGCGGTTGGGAGTAATTATTTTTCTAACCTTTTTCAAAAATGATTAAAAATAGTTCCTATTTTGAATTATTAACTGTTTCTTATTCATAATTCATGGAATTTAAACAAAAACTTCAACAGCTATTGGCATCATAGTATAGTTTCTGCTTATATTAATCTAAATTGATGTGATGTTTTTTTACTATATGTGCGTGTTGGATGTCTGTCCAGACATGCACCAAATTTATTGATTTTAATCAGGGATGGTCAAAATCAAATCGAATGTAAAATTGAAAATTGATTTAAGAAATTGAAAACATAAAAAAACCCTCGTAATCATTAGTTTGGTTAATTTTTTTTATTGTCCAAATCCGGTAGTACAATTTGATTCACGATTTGACATGCAAAAATCAAACCAATCTAAACCAATTTTATTAATGTATTATAGGCTCATGCAACAAACATGTTGCTATGTGAAATGACAAGTTGCTCGTGATTAAAAGTCTAAAATGCTAAACTTAATGAAGAAAACTGAAGCCAGAAGCCTTAAAGTAGAAACTGAAATATTGTGAAACACCGAAACCCTTGGGCTTTGTGAGACCGCTATGCGTTTGTGCCATCTCTCGTGAAAGTGAAACTGCTCTCCCTACGTTGTCTCTGCATTTGCGGCATATCTCTACATTTGCGTCGACAACGCTTCTCTCTGGCATGTCCCTCTCAGTCTCCACAACTCTGCTTTTGTGTCGTCTCTCTTTATCTTTCTTTCAAGTATTTAATTTTAGACTGTTGTTGCAATAAGCTTTTTTTATTTTTATTTTTATATATACTTTCTAAATTTTCATGATTGAAAGTAAATCTTATAAATATATTTTTTTAAAGTTCAGTGTTGGAGAATTAGGGGCGAGAATAAACTAAATCAGGTTAGACTTTGTGTAAATAAACTTGACCTAAGGTTTGACCTAGCCTATTATCCTATCAAAGATTTTTTTAATGTTTGGTCTCAACTTTTTAAAAATCTGATATGACCTACTAATTTACTTAAAGGTCTTTTTATCTTAAATATTTATTTTATTTTTGATATAAATTATTAATTTATTAAGATATTAAATATAAAAATATAATATATGTATATTAATTTTTTATTATATATAAATGAATGAACTGACCAATTTATCATGCTTAATAGGTTTTATTATAAACTCAAACCTAGCCTATTTAATTAAATAAGTTTTTTAAGAAAACCTAAGTCTATCCTTTTTATTGAACAATTAAATCGATTAATTAATTTAAAAATTAGAGAACCAAATTAAAAAAAAACTAAAGAATTAAATTGAATCAATTTTAAAAATTAGATTATCAAATTAAATCTAAATAATAAATTAAAAAATAATAATTTATACTTGAAACTTTTATTGCCTCTTTATATATAATTGATTGTTGACCTGGTTATTTTCAAGTTTTGTCCAATGAATAACAAATTTTTTTAACATTTTTTAATGCTTACTAACAAAACTTTTAAACTACAAAAATCGAATTGAACCAAAAAAAAATAATAACCCAGTTTTCAAAAATAAAAAATAAAAAAATCATGCTAACAGCGTGGGAATGGCGCAGTTAGCGTGGGATGCGGCGCCAGTAGCGTGAAAATGGCGCCGTTAGCGTGGGAAACGCTCCAGAGGCCATTTCTTGCGGCCTGATGGCGCGAACAGCGTCAGTTTGGCGCGATTAGCGCGACAGACGCGCCCAGTTGGCGCGGTTAGCGCCAATATGGTCTGGAGACCCTTTTGATTCGAATATATGGCGCGATTAGCGTCAGATATGACGCAATTAGCACCATAATGCTCCAGGAAGCTTTTTCTTTCGAATTGGTGGCGCGATTAGCGTGGGTTGTGGCGCTATTAGCGCGGGAACACGTACATGGGGCCTATAAAAGGCTATTTTCGCGTTTTGAGAGAGAAAAACTGTTTTCTCTTCTTCCTCCTCCAGCCCATCCGCCATTGATGAGCTTCCAAGCTCTCTAGACCTCCTTTCTTTGATTAGACACTTGCTTTTACACCCAACCCTTGTGAGAAACCTCCAGTGAGCTTAAATCCTTCCTCATTTCTCCTTGAAAACCCCTAAATCAAAGAACCCCTTTCTCAAGGGAAGTTCGTGAAACTCGAGCTCGGCGAGGAACGGCGCCGATTCGTGAGTACCCAAGCTAGGGGAAGTCGTCCTTAGGCCTTCTTTGCCATCTTTGAGGTAAGAAACTCGAGATTCACCGCTTGGTTTGTGAGTTGGGGTTTTGGGTGAATAGTGACCCACTTTTGATAGAGCTAGTATTAGCCTTGGGTCCTTTAGAAACATGTGTTTAGAATGTTATGAGGATGTAGGATTAGCTCTTAAATGTGAGTTTGGTGAACTTTGATTTTCATGGCTCTATGTGAAGCATGTGTGTTGTTGTGGGCTAAGTTGCTTGGCCATTTGTGAACATACTAGAGCCTTGGCTTGTGGTTTTGATTGTCTTGAGAGGCTATTGGTATGAAGGCTTGTGAGTGAAAAGCCTTGTTGAACCATAGGATAGATGACCTTGTGGTTTTGGAAAGGATTGTGATGCCTTTCGTTTTGAACGGTTGTGAACCGTATATGCTTGTATGCACTGTGTGGTTTGTTGATACATGCTTGTATGTGCCTTGTATAGGACGTGACACCACGGGTGTCAGTGGCGTGGGCCACAGAGCAAGGGAAGAATCGCAGAGCTCGGCTTTGCCAGGTAAGTTCTGGACCCTTGGGGATGTTTCCCACTTGTTTGTGCTCTACCATACTCCGAGGGAGTAGTGGTTTCATTCATGATACATGCATTGTGTGGATGTTGCATACTCATGATAATATATGCTTGTATCTATGTTTGAGATTGTATTAAGCCTGTTATTAGATCTTCTGGCCAGTTAAGATAGATATGGACCTCCCTAGGAGGAGAGCGCACCTCCTAGTTTGGTTAGCTCATGGTTGACTCGGTCCCGGGATGCGGAGATTCCCTAAGACCAAGAGCTAGGTGTGTCCCGTCGCGGTTGAGTGCCTAGTCTCGGAGGTACCATATACGTGCGTCCATGCGAAGGGTTAGCACCCAATGGGATGGCACGGGTGTGAATTCCGGTTTCACACTGAGGTCGGCGTTTGACTCGGTCCGCCGTACATAGAGCTTGGATAGCTTGTATGTATTGTTATGAGTGGCCGGGATGGCCCAGATGGTTGTGATACCCTAATGACTTGTGTCATGGTGAGTGAGCCAGGGTGGAGGAGATGCCTCCAAGGACCCTGCGCTTACTGAGATGTTTATCTCACCCCGTGTGGGGCTTATGCTTTTTCAGGTGATGCTTCTGGTAGAGAGGAGCAGTCTCAGGGTAGGAGGCCCCAGTAGAGACGGTACCTGCTCGGCCTTGGGCAGTAGAGGATAGCTTGGAGCTCGGCTCAGCTTTTGGTTTGTTTTGTACCCCTGTAGAGGGAAGGCATGTGATGTACATGTAGTTTTGAGTTGTATATGTATGCCCTCGTGTGAGGAAGGATCCTAGGGATCAGAAAGTGCTCGGACGCTTATTCTTTTGTATAAACACCTCGGGTGTCAGATGTTGATGTTGTACATAACCTGTGTTATGTTTATGTTTCTCCTGTTTATATCTTTGAGATATTTATGTTTCTGCCTATGGTTGGTTTGTATGATCTGGTTAAGCAGGGGCTTGTGTTGATGCTTGATGTGGGTTGTGATTCCATACATAATGTTATCGAGAAATATGGTTTTGGTTTTATGCTTCCGCTATATAAAAAGGTTTTAATTAAATTTGTTTAAGCGCTAATCTGATTAATCATAATGATAATACATCGGGTATACACGGGGTGTTACAGTTATCCGGGTAAAGTCTTCCGGATACAATTGTCTAGATAGGATGTTCCAGATACCTTCTACCCGTAAGCTGTTTGGGAATGCTCTCTTACACGCATCCTTCCGAGTAGAAACTATTCAATTATAATTGAGTAGGCACATTCGAATATGTCAGGTAGGGGAAACGTTCCCGAACCGATATGTAGACTGGCGATTGCCTTATCCCATGTGCAGTCAACAGTTATCCCTGCCATTAGTGCTAATTAATACATTAAAGGACCTGTCGTTTCATTCCTTTCGCAATGATTGCTGCCCTTATGTTTTTACATACATGCCCCCAGACTCAGGAGCGGTTTTACCAGGGAACCCTTGCGTCGTTTCATTTGAACGGTGGCGATTCACTGAGCCGTTTCGTTTCCCTTGGCGGTTACAGCAAGTTATCTTTATATTTCAAAATTTTCCTGAAATCCCGCACTTCTGCTTATTTCCCCTCCTTTCTTTCCCTTCGCTCGTCATTTCTACATACTTCCACTTTTCATATTTTATTTCCTCTCTTTTCTAAACTTCCTTGAGCATTCGTTTCGGTCTTTACCAGTTTCTCTTTTCGTCAACACCTTCGAATCGCTTACCGCTTCATTACCAGGTATCTCCTCTTTCTCTATACTTTTCGCTTCTTCATGTGCACTAGTGTTTAGGGTCACATTGTTTCCTTCATCTGTCCCGAGTTTCGTCTTCTTCTCCTTCTCTTTTCTGTTTTACTCATTTCCTGGAGTCACCATGAAAGTGACTCCTGAGGAGGCGGCGGAATTGCGAAAGCGCTTTGGCCCTAGGGGGGCCTGGTTGCTGTTTGGTGTTCCTCTTCCGCCGGGGGAAAGCGAAAGCGACCCCCTTCGCGGCCATACCGGAGGTTCTTCTTCCTCTAAGAAACAGAGGATTTCCGCCGCAGCCAATAACCTGACCATCCCTCCACCGTCGCATCACCAGGATGGTCCTCCTCTTTCTTCAAACTCTGTGGGCCCTGTGTCCAATCCAATTCTGGGCTCGACTCTTCCTCCTACCTCTTCCTCTTTGGGCCCCCACGTTCCTGGGCCCATAGACACTAAAGGTCCATCAGATCCTTCCTTAGGCCTTTCCTGTCGTCGTTTCAATCCTATAACAGGCCTATCCTCTTCTTCCTCTTCTCTGGATGAGACTTCTTCTTCGTCCTCGGATGAAGTAATAGAGGTTAAGTATATGCCTGTATAAATTGCGTCTCCGATGCTATGTATTATATCAATCTAGGTTCTGATGATCGTGCCGACTCCATCTTGGGGTCGTGTCGACAGAACCCCATACTCGTTCCTGTCCCCAAAAAATCGCAGTCGAGGTCGTGTCTCCGGCGTGCTGGTGATGAGGTTCCGACCTCGACTTCCCCTGCATTTAACATGTTACCTCCAGGTACGCTTTTACTAATTCTTGTTCTTCTTTATTTACGTAGGTGTGATGGATGTCACTTCAGAAACTGTAGACGAGTCCATTTCTGCTGAGTCGCAATCGGATGTCGCTCAGGCCTTGGCATCCAAATATGCTTGGGTGACTTTTGAAGTGCTTAGAAGCCTTTCTACCCTCGACATTTCTAACATAGTCTCTATCTCGGTGGGGAAGCAAAGTGGGTTCGCCATCCGGGCTCCCTTCGTCGGCGAGCCTGTCTGCGCTCATCGAGAAGGGAACGATCCCAATTTCTTTTTCTTTTATGAGGACGTAGTTACCCAAATAGGTGTCACCTTTCCTTTTTCTTCTTTTGAGGTAGAAGTTTTGACTCACCTCCAGGTAGCCCCTTCTCAGCTTCATCCCAATAGCTGGGGTTTCATCCGCACGTTCGAGTTGTTCTGTGCAAACTTAGGAATTCCCTGCACTGTCCCACTTTTCTTTTATTATTACTCCCCTCATACCCCTAGGACGGGTAAAGAGCCCCCTGAACGGAAAGGGTGGATCTCTTTCCGGAGTCAAAGCAAACGTAAGCTATTTGATCCGTTTACGGATTCTTTTAGGGGATTTAAAGGCAAGTATTTCAAAGTTGTCGCCAAACCCGGCAAGCAGCCATTCTTCCTTTCCGGCCCTGAATCTCCCGACGTAGAGTGGGCCTTCCCTTTTATATTGGTCTGAGGATCATTATAAACAAAACAAATTGATTTATCGATTTACCGAGGAGGAGTTGCCCGACTTCGATGCTTCTTCGGTTTTTGTGATTTCTGCTTATGTGAGTGCCCATGGTCAGCCCAACATGGTCGATTATATTGGTGACGGCAGTCGAACTGGTTTGACTTGTTCACCTTCGTTATTTTTGCTGAGTGTATTTGCACATGTCGATTGACGTTAATGTTTCTCTTATTGTAGCCGACATGGGATCAAAGCCAACTCCACCCCCCAAGACCACTGCCGACGCCGCCCCCAATCCCAAGCCCACTGAAGCTAAGGGAAAAGGGACGGCTACTCAGAAAGTTCCCGCTCCTCCCAAGTCGCGTAAGCGAGCACCTGGCTACTGAGCTCTCCTGGACGATGGGAACGATGGGAGCAAAAAGGCCAAGGTGGTGCCGGACACTCTATCGGCTCCTCGTCCTCCTCCACCGTCCCATCCGGCCTCGACGGGTCCAGTAGTGGACCTTACTGTGGCATCTTCACAAGGGCACACGGCTCCCTCGGCCCCGGGGCATTCCGAGTCCAAGACGACTCCTGATAACATATGGAGAAAGGGGGTAACTGAAGACTTGGTCAAAATGACCAAGCCCCCTTCTCGTCTGCTCGAGCCCGGTGCCCCGGTGGGCGAGGACCTCGCCGAGCTTGTCCTTGTTGAGGCAAATGCCTTCCGGTGTGCCTCCTTGGTGCGGGCCTTTGTGACGGTGCGGGAAAGGTATGTATCTTCTACATAAGTTTTTCAACTACCTTTTTTATTGCGCTCGGGAATTATAATGTGTGCCTTCTAGGTATGGCGTCGCGGTGGAGGAGAGGAAAAAGATTTATGAAGAAATGTTAGCCACCAAGGCTGAGCATGAGAGGGCGAGGGTCCAGCTTGAGAAGACCAATGCTCACCTTAACGCCGAAAACAAAAAGCTTAAGGAGTCGTTGTCATCCCAGGCTGCCCTTGCTTCTCTCCGGCTAGATCTTGGTCGATCACAGGGTGCTCTAGAAACCGCCGAGCAGCAGATTTCCCTGTTGACCTCCTCGCGGGATTCCTTGGTAGCCGATCACGAAGAGAAAATTCGAGGTTATGAAACTAAGATTTCTTCGATGAAGGCTACTCTTGCCACTGCTGCCGAGGATGGCTTCTTCAATGCCATTGATCAGATTAAGTTCTTGAACTCGGGTGTAGAATTGTCTACCTCGGGAATGCACTACATGGCGTTCATTGAAGATGATCAATGGGTTCCTCCTCCCGGAGTAGGGGCTTCTACCGAGGTAGCTATCGAAGAGCCCGCGACCTCGGAGGGAGTCGTTGCTGGTGATCCGGCTACCGTGACAGCCCCTGCTGAGGACCAGCCACCTGCCTCTGACCCGCAACCATCTGCTACCGACTCCCAGCCTCCAGTCAACAATAACTGAAGGACCGGAATGCCGGTTTTATTTGTATTTGCTTTCTTTTTCTTGATGTTGGGCTCATTGCCCGGAACATATACTCTTCTATAAATGTGTTTTTATATTCGAGTTTTTCTACTCGGTTATTAAATATCGTGTGCACGCATCTTTTGGTTCCAACGACCAAATATCATTGTTCAATATTGTTTGAGACTTAGATTTTTACCATGAACAACTTCGCTTAGGAATAATTTTCCTTTCCCGATTTGATCAGAACTGGTTAGCGTATCATTCAGAGCTTATAAAATCTAGTCGAATTATGTTCTAAAAAAGGAAACGTAACCGTATCACGCTTTAAAAGAGAACTTGAACTCTATATAAAACACCATGATACTGAATAACACTTTATTGGATTTGTCACCGCTGTATTACAACGAATCATATGCTCTGACTAAAACAATTTACAACGGTATTATTCATAATGAAAAATGGAAATAATTGTGTCCGGAGACATGACTTCCGGATACGTTTCTGACTAGAAGTGAGTTGTTTTCCATGAGAAAGGACCATACGTGCCCGGAAATGTGATTCCCGAGCTCGTACCCTTAATAACAGAGACTCGCATTCGTCGGTTGCTTAGGTGGTGCGCTCTCCATGAAAAAGGACCATACGTACCCGGAGATACGACTTCCGAGTTTGTACCCTTAATAATAGAAGCGCATGCCTGTCGTACTAGCTATAATATCTTTTGAGCTTATCGACGTTCCATGTCCGCTTGATCGGCTTGCCTTCCAATGTCTCCAAAGTATACGCCCCTCTGTCGAGCTTGTGTGTTATCCGATATGGACCTTCCCAATTAGCTGCAAATTTTCCATCTCGGGCGTTTTTGTTTCCGATGTCAGCTCGTCGCAACACTAATTCAGCTAACTCAAACTGTCGAGGGACTACTTTCCTGTTGTAAGCGCGAGCCATCTGCTGTTTTGTTCGAAGTTCCCGGGCGTGGGCTGCTACCCGGGTTTCGTCAATGAGTGCTGATTCTAGTGCCAAAACTTCGCTATTTGCTTCCTCTCCTTCCTTTAACACTTGAGTTCGTCGCCATGATTGTTGTCCGACCTCAACTGGTAACATAGCTTCGCTTCCATAAGTCATTCGGAAGGGCGTTTCTCCTGTTGATGATTGGACAGTGGTCCGGATCCCCCAGAGTGCATAGTACAACTGCTCGATCCAATTGGTCCCGGTGTCGTGCATCCTTTTCCGCAGAGCTTCCAGGATTGTTTTGTTCGCGGCTTCCGCTTGTCCGTTGGATTGTGGGTGCTCTACCGACGCGAATCGGTGCCGGATATGGAAACCCTCCATCATTTCCTTAAATCCTTTGTCTGTGAATTGGGTACCATTATCGGTAATGACCTCTCCGGGAATTTCGAACCTTGAGATGATGTTTCTTTCGAAGAATCTTTGTACCCGGGCAGACGTGATTGTGGCTAGCGGCGCCACCTCTATCCATTTAGTAAAGTAGTCCACTGCGACTATCAGCCATTTCATTTGCCCTTCTGCCGGCTTGAATGGGCCCAATAAATCCATGCCCCATTTGAAAAAAGGCCATGGCGCTGAGATGGATTGCAGTGCCTCGGGCGGCGACAGAATACGAGCTGCATGCATTTGACAATTGTCGCATCTCTTTACGTGTTTTGCTGCATCTGCTCCCATGGTCGGCCAGTAGTATCCGGCCCGAATTGCTTTCCTTGTTAAAGCTCTCGCCCCCATGTGTTGTCCGTTAATACCTTCATGTATTTCGCACAAAACATTGTCGACCCGACCCGGAGCTACGCAGACTAACAAAGGACTGTGTAACCCTTTTCGGTATAAATCACCGTCAATTACTGTGAACACGGAGGCCGTTCTAATTAGTCTCCGGGCTTCTAACCCGTCTTCCGGCAAAGTTCCTTTTTCCAAATAATCAACTATCGGGTGTCTCCAATGTTGGTCCGTGGTGATCATCATGATACATGAAGGCTGCACTACTTGTTGCTGGACGACGGTGCGGTTATTCCCCGGACTCTTAGTACTTACTAATTTTGATAAGATGTCGGCCCTGGCGTTATCTTCTCTAGGAATATGGTTGACCTTCACCTCGTCGAATTCGGCAATGATTTCTTTTACTCGACCTACGTATTTTGCTAATAGGGGTCCCTTCACCTGATAACGGCCTTCAATTTGTGCCGCGACCAGTTGCGAATCCGTGTACACTTTCACCTTCTCCGCCGCCTGCTCTCTTGCTTGTATCAGCCCGGCGATCAGTGCCTCGTATTCGGCCTGATTATTCGACGTTGGGAAATTTAATTGTAACGAGAATTCCGTTGTCACTCCGTCTGGGTTTTCAATTATGATCCCGGCACGACTTCCTTTCTTGTTGGATGACCCATCTACGAACAATGTCCACCAACTCCCTGTTTCCGGGACGTGAGGAGTAAGTTCCCGCACGAAATCTGCTAACGCTTGGGACTTAATTGCGTGACGGGCCTCGAACTTCAGGTCGAATTCGGATAATTGTACTGCCCAATTGGTCATCCGACCGACCAGATCCGACTTATGAAGCACCTGGCGGATAGGCTGATTTGTCCGGACAATGATGGTGTGACTTTGGAAATAGGGACGTAATTTTTTGGCGGCCACGATCAAGGCGAACGCCAACTTTTCTAACTTCTGATATCGCAGCTCGGAGTCGCGTAATGCCCGACTTACGAAGTATACTGGTTTTTGTTTTGCCTCTACTTCTCATACTAGGACAGCACTGACGGCCTCCTCTCCTACTGATAAGTACAGCACCAAAATTTCCCCTGCTTCCGGCCTCGATAAAACCGGCGGGCTTGCCAGGGATTCTTTCATATTGGCAAACGCGGCTTCGCATTCTGGATTCCATTCTATAACAGCTTGCTTCTTCAACATTTTGAAAAATGGCAAAGCCTTCTCTGCCGACTTCGGCATGAAACGTGTCAATGCAGCTATTCTCCCTGTCAGCTGTTGTATCTCCTTCTTAGTAGTCGGAAATTTCATGTCCAGCACGGCACGACATTTGTCTGGGTTGGCTTCTATGCCTCTATGTGTCAACATGAACCCCAGGAATTTCCCGGCTCCGACTCCGAAAGTACACTTCAGGGGG
>PYAF01005144.1:132065-142481 GCA_007407185.1 Glycine tomentella | reverse complement strand
CTCCATCCGGTGTCGGCTCCTGTACCCGGGCTTGTTCCCGTGATGGTTCTTCAGTCCGCACCCGGTCTCCTTCCTGCTCGGTATTTCTTAGCTGGTTCAAATGTTCCCTCAGGTCTTGTGCAAAGGGTGGTGTTCCCTCTGCGCGGTTTGAAGCCTGTACTTGCTCCACTATTTTCTGCCATTTCTGTTCCAATTGTGCCATGCGTTGCATCTCGGCAAGTCTCCACTCCTCGTTTCGTTCTTCCATCTGACGTGCAATATTCCGGATATCCTCTTGCCTCTGAAGGTTTTGTCTTCTCTCCATGTTCTCAATTCGACTTAGGATTGAACTGAGAGCATTACTGACGAGCTGTCCTCCGAGCTCCTCTGCCTGCACCATTCTTCTCGTCGAGACTTCCCTTCGTTGATCAGTCTGGGCTGGAGAAGAAGCCTCATCGAAGGCAGCTTCTGTGACATGTACTTCTTCTCGTCGCACCACGTTAGGATTCTCTGGTATGAACATTTCTTGGTTTGGCGTTTCAGAACGCGGTGCAGGTTGGCTGTTCCTTGTATTCACCATTGCTGAAGCGTAGCGTGGGACTCAAATTTTATCTTCCCCACAGACGGCGCCAATGTTCTGTATGTTTTCCAGAACACGAATGTACAGCACGAAAGCACTGTATGATTACTGTTCGATCACTCTAACTACGTAACTCCAAGTATCAATGGGGAATGATACCTTGAAGGAGATGATCACAGAGATACACCAATTGACGTGGGGTGTGTGCTCTGTGTAATTGAAAGAGAGAGCTAGAGTGTATGTACCTTATTAGCAGCTACCAGCGGGTATTTATAAGCATATTACCTTGTAGATGAGATATGAACTGCTCCCGAGATTTCCGGCCCCGTTCATCACGTTCTCAACTATCACTGTGGACGAAGTCATATCCACATTCTAGGAGTCAGTTAAATCCACGATCTTTTAATAATAATTAGGCCAATAACTAAGCCCAAACTATTATTGCCATAACAGTAATAATCTCATTAGAGTAATAAGATATAATAAATGAGAACATTTCATAGTGAAGTTGGTAGTGCATATATATATATATACATATATATATATATATATATATATATATATATATATATATATATATATAAGACTACAAGTGACAGATTTAGACTTGAATCCTTAACACAGGATCAAGACCCTTGTAGAAAAATATACTATTTTGGTGTGTACATGGAATAACTTTAGTCACCGTGTTAACTTTGGTCAGAACTCTCTGAAATTGATTAATAAAAATATGGTACGAGTAGAATTTAAGTTCAATCCGTAACAATAAACGATTATTTTTCTAACTTTATCTGTTGCAAAACATCCTCTCTCTCTTTTTTATTGTCACAAAACGTCCCTTTTGAATATAGGACTGTGCCTGCGTGATAATTTAAAAGTTACCAAGCACAAATACTTCATAAAAAAGGTTGTGTTTTAAACATTTTATAAAAAAAATATTAAATATTATACATTGCTTAAGATTATAATAATAACATTAACTTTTATTGATTTGCAATTTATTCACGATATAATCCAAATCTCCAGTTAATTTCCATACTTCTTAATTCACAAGTAAACGAAAGGTAGAGAATTTTCGTGGGCATCAAGTTGTCCTCTTTACTTTTTTTTTTTATCAGCTTGTCCTCTCTAACACTTCGATATTGTTAATTAATCCAAGAGAATTAACTAGAACTTCCATTGTTTTTAGATAAATTTGACTATCAAAATTAATTTGAGGACTATTATCCTCTCTATAGGTTGTTCCTGAAATATAAATAGAAAAAAGTAAACCATTTAGGTTTTATTAAATGTCTTACAAATCATGTAAAGTAATCTTTCAAATATTAAAAAATCTTTTAAAATAATACATGAACTTACTAAAATACATCAATTTACGAATTAAGGTGATAAATATTTAATATTTTTTTTACACAAATTAATATTTTGAAAATTATTTAAGTATTAAATAAATTTAAATAATGTGACAAATTAACATAATGTCATATTATCACTTAAGTGATGATGTGACATATGATAATATCATCAGTTAACAGATTTTAATTGACTATAAATATTAAAATCCAACATAAATATAATTTAGATAATAAAATGATAATAAAAAGTGAAGTTTAATTATACAATCAAGTATAAAATATATTTTAAATCTTTTGATTATCGAAAGTTTCTACTTTTAATTTCTAAATTAATATTTGATCAATCTTAGTCTCTCAACTATTTTTTCATTTGGTTTTTGGTTTTTGTAGTTAAATATTTTTATTAAATAATAATGTGATAATTAATTTTTAATTATTTAAAAATATTTGTGGTCATTTTTTCTGGATTTAAAAACCGTCCTAAATTGTTTTCCTAAGGTTTTTATGGGTATTTGTAATTTATTAGAAAAAAAGAATAGCACACCAAAAAAGAGGAAAGACAAGATGCTTTGAATATACGAGATTATGATTTTCATTCAGATAACATGTGGAATAAATACCCCAAATCTCTCTCATGCTAATTTTTAGGTCCACAATGTTTTGAAAACAATTAACCTCACAGAAGGAGCTTTTAACAAATATTTTGTATTGTGATACTTTGATTGTGAGGAGCGGAACCAAGGTGACGACAGAAGTGTTTTAAGAAGGAAGGTTGAAGGTTGTGGGAAGAAGAGCAGGGGTGGGCATTGACAACGTGGATCTTCAAGTTCCACTGAATTTGGTTACCGCGCCGAGCTTCCACCTTTTCCTCTCTCAAATCACTGCCATGCCCTAATTCCTCTTTTCCGCAACCCACATACCTGATGTGGGTTTGGTGGGTTTTGTTGGAATCTGAAGAAGAAAACCTAGAAGGTCCCCGATGCCCTCTGCGTCGTCAAGTGGCGCAAGGGCGATGCCACCACCATGCGAATGGCACCACTCGACGCCACCACCAGCACCCCATATGCGACTTCAACCTGTGAATCTGGATCTGTGGATGTTGTGAAAATCTGGTGTTGAAATCCATACATTTTTTTCTCCATACAAAAAATATAAATTCATCTGTTGGTGTTCCTGTTGCGATGGTGGTTGCTGTTACCTTTTTTTTTTTTTTTTTTTCAATTCTTGTTCCTTGTTGGTTAAATTTTTTGCTGTTGTGATAGGTATTTAATTCGTCACTATGCCAAAAACCTTAGGGATGCAATTTCTGGCGATGCTTAACCAACAACGAAATCGCCTCGTCAATTTTAAAGTTTTTAACTGTTAGAAAAAATAAACCGCCACAAATATTTTAAAATTATTAAAAAAAAATAACTGTCAGGTCATCATTTCCTTTCACGGAAATACTTAACTGCAAAGATGAACAATTAAACAGAAAAATAATTGAGGAACCAATATTAATCAAATATTAGTTTAGGAACTGAAAAAAAAAAATCTTCAATAGTTGAAGAACTAAAATATATTTTACTCTAAAATCAAAATGAAATAAATTATAAGTATGAAAAAAAATTTGAAGTTGTAATTTTATTATTTTAGGACCACTTAGGAGAGAAAGTAACGGTTGGAGATGAAATTGATGGTTTGTTAGCTTAATATTACATGCCATAGGAGCCAATAGCCAAGTCTCATTTCCATGGTTCTTTGGCCATAGACATGCACAATTTCTGATTTTGGTGGAATGAGCACTTTTCAGTTTTCACTGTCAATGTGAGAGGGTTTTTCAGATTATAAAGGACTAGTCCAAGAGAGACAGCTCAGTGTTCAAGGGTCATGCAAAATGGTCAGGCAAATAGACAGAGACAGAAGTGAGAGAGAGACCTATGTGAAGGTTTGACAATACATAAAAAAAAAATGGACTAAACGATCACAGAAAACCTGCAACCACATAACAGAATCTTTGTTTTATTTATTTATTTTGGTCAAAGTAAAAAAGTCACAGTTACGAGTTAACAACCAAGCTGCTATTTTCAGTTAATTTTCAGACTCTCAGTCAAGGTAAAAGAAAACAAGTGCTTTTGATGATTTTCAGTCAATAATACTCAGTACAAGTAAAAGGTTAAAATTGGTAAACTTTCTACAGTGCTAAAATGTTTAACTGAAATTGGTGTGAAAGAGAGGGTTCTTAGTAGTTACTACTCCACGTTATTGTTAGCTTCACTGTTTCTGATTATTTAACTTTTTTTTTAACAAATGTTGGTGGTAATAGTTAAATACTAAATTTAATGTAAATAAAGGTAAAGGTCAAGATGCTTTTTGAGCAAACTTTATCTTTACGTGTTGAATGAAAAGAAAAGCAATGCCGTTACCAGCATTATATATTGGATTACAATATTGTAAAGCAATATGGAACTAGGAGATTCTTTTGTTTTTTTTGGTATCTTTCTTGCTTGAGGAAGAGCTGGCTCTCTCCTTTTCCTTTTCTTCCACATCTTCACACTCCTTTTTCATGTTTTCTTCGCCTCCATGTGGTGCGGGTCTTGGGCTAAGAAACCTTCCCAACACCAGCTGCATTATTGCATTACGTTGCTGACAAGTTGTCTCCCTTGGACTTGTTCTGTTCATTTTTTTTTTCTTTGAGGGTGCCTTCAGTTTATTCCCATTGCCACTGTTTTCATCATTCTTCCACGTTTCTCATTGGAAAAAGTACCACGCTGTGATAGTCTTTGTGTCAGTGTTGCACAACTTCTTCCGGGTTCTGAGAAGTTTGAGTTTTGGTTGTTGTGTGCATTAAAATTATAAAGTTCATTGTAGTACTAGTAGGATTAGTAGAATGGCAGGAGGAGGAGCTGCACCACAACCCAAGCAAGATGAGCATCAACCACATCCAGTGAAAGATCAATTACCAAATGTTTCTTTCTGCATTACAAGTCCTCCTCCTTGGCGTAAGTTTACACAATGGAACCATTTTTTTTATGCTTTTTGCTCTTTTGGCACATTGACCCTCTAGTGTAAATTCATAGTTTTATGAATGTAAATTCATATTCAACATGGTGATTGAGTTTTAGAATTTTTTGTGTTAATGAAGCGGAGGCAATCCTACTTGGTTTCCAACATTACCTGGTGATGCTTGGCACAACTGTTCTAATTCCCAGCTCTCTTGTTCCCCAGATGGGAGGAGGAAATGTAAGGACCTCTTTGTCATTCAAATATCAAATCCTCATTTGAAATTTACTGAGTTTTGAATATTGTATTCAAAATAACTTATATGTGAGTTGTTGTAAACCTCCTGATAAAAAAAAAAAAACAAACAAATGGAGATATTTTCTCATCTTCCTCTCCCTCTCAATTTCACACTCTGCTTTGTACCGTACCACCCTCCACCAGTTTTTTGAGCAATCTTATTTAGTTGCATTTTGGAAAGTAAATGATTTTTTAAAATTAGAATGGTTTTTAATATTGTTGTGTGGTTCATAAATCTAATAGAGGTTGCAACTTTGCTTCCATAGGAAGAGAAAGCAAAAGTGATTCAGACTGTCCTGTTTGTGGCTGGCATAAACACATTTTTCCAAACATTCTTTGGGACTCGTTTGCCTGCAGTTATTGGGGGATCCTACACCTTTGTGCCAACAACCATTTCAATCATTCTGGCTGGTCGCTACAGTGATGTTGTGAATCCTCAGGAGGTAATGGTTCATCACAAACCTGGTTGATCTTCCCCTTTTTCTTTTTTCTGTTTTTGTTATTTCATCACCCTTGTTTACTTGGTTTGTGACAAATGTGCAGAAATTTGAGAGGATAATGCGTGGAACACAGGGTGCCCTTATTGTTGCCTCGACCCTCCAAATTGTTCTTGGCTTCAGTGGCCTTTGGCGCAATGTAGTTAGGTTCTTGAACCTGCCCTATCCAAACTAGTTAAACTTTTTCGTCTATCTTCTTATCACATTTTTTTTCAGTTAGCATGCAATTCTTTTACTTTCATATGTTAACATATGGTTTTGATTTTGTTGTTTGGGATAGATCTATTTCTATATATACTATTCTCCACTTTCTTTGTTAACTCTTAATTGGAGATTATAATCCTGATGTCAATTAGTAACAACCTTTTTTTTCTTTTTACTTTATTCAAGAAAGTATCATAGCTTACTTCATTTGCAGTTATACTACTTTGATACAATCTTATCCATTCTGAAAGTTATTAATTTGTTTTAGCCTCTTGAAATCAAACTCATGAATAATTTTCTGTATTTTTTTTCAGGTTCTTAAGTCCTCTCTCTGCTGTTCCCTTAGTTGCTCTGTCAGGCTTTGGGCTGTATGAACTTGGTTTTCCTGTGGTATATATATTTGCAGCATCGACAAGTTACTGTTTCCTTTATATATTTTATGATATAATGTGTGATTCCCACTTTGTTGATTGTGACTTTTGAATTCCAGCTCGCAAAATGTGTGGAGATTGGACTGCCAGAAATCATCATCCTAGTAGTATTTTCACAGGTGATTAATAAATTTATAATTTTCTAACATTACTTTGTGTCCCTAGCACACACCTTGGATTAAATTGTGTTAACTTTTGGTTTGTTTTCCTTTCTTCACTAATTTGACATGTTTTCTTGCAGTACATTCCTCATATGATGAAAGGAGAAAAGCCTATCTTTGATCGCTTTGCGGTTATATTCTCAGTAGCAATTGTGTGGATTTATGCTCATCTTCTTACAGTTGGTGGAGCTTACAGAAATTCAGCACCTAAAACCCAAATTACTTGCAGAACTGATCGTGCTGGAATTATAGGGGGTGCACCTTGGTAATGATCTTGTGATTTTTCCAACAATAGTAATGTACATTGCTAACTTCTTGCTTGGACCATCTTAAATGCTAATGAATAATAGAGTTTCCATTTGTCAAAATATACTATGCAGGATAAGAATCCCTTATCCTTTTCAATGGGGAGCTCCTACATTTGAAGCTGGAGAAGCTTTCGCTATGATGGCAGCTTCATTTGTTGCTCTAGTAGAGGTTAGTTTATTTTTATGCTTCTATATGCATTGTAGTAGCAATGTCCTTTATCTTTTTCGTTGTGTGCGGTGTTGCATACTAATTTAGTAGTTTTCTCATACATAAAATTTACTTGTTCAACAGTCAACTGGTGCTTTCATTGCTGTTTCAAGGTATGCAAGTGCAACACCTATTCCACCTTCAGTTCTTAGCCGTGGTGTTGGTTGGCAGGTAAACAGATACTAAGAATTAGTAATATTTTTCCTACCAATTTTTGTTGTCTTATCTTTATTGATTTATTAATCATGCATTGTTGGTTTCTTTGTTTGGTTTAGATTTTTCATTTTTTCTAACTTTATATGTCATTTAATTATGGTTATTTGCACCAGGGAGTGGGAATTTTGTTGTCAGGGATATTTGGAACAGGGAATGGATCATCAGTTTCTGCGTAAGATCCTAATTCCTAACTCAATAGTTCCATGTTATTTGACATTATTTTCCTAGTGGGATTGTATAACATCATTGCCTTTTATTTTAACAGAGAGAATGCAGGACTATTAGCTTTGACACGTGTGGGAAGTAGAAGAGTTGTTCAAATATCAGCTGGATTCATGATCTTTTTTTCAATTCTTGGTATGTATTTTTTAATGCTGGCTATTCTGATGTGATTTGTTTCCTTTTGAACTTGGACCTAATAACTTATTGTGAACTGCTTTGTTTGTAGGAAAATTTGGAGCTATTTTTGCTTCAATTCCAGCTCCAATAGTTGCAGCTTTATATTGTCTTTTCTTTGCCTATGTAGGTATGTATTATCATCAACTTAAAGAAACTGGACTTCTATTATAAAATTCATTTTGATTAATTCATTTTTTGTTCCCACAGGCTCAGCAGGACTCAGTTTCCTTCAGTTTTGCAATTTAAACAGCTTCAGAACTAAATTCATCTTAGGCTTCTCTATTTTCATGGGCTTCTCCATACCACAATACTTCAATGAGTACACAGCATTTAAAGGCTACGGTCCTGTACACACACGAGCCAGATGGGTATCAAGCTTTACTTCATTCTCTCTAATTTTGATGCAAATCATGCAATATCTACGTGTGATGCAATTTCTTTAGTTTTTTTTTTTTTTGTCACCATGACATTGTTGTAAAATATACATATGTTTGGTCAATGATTAATCTTTGTAAAAAAAATTTAGTTGATCACTTTTAGTGAAATCTTCTTTTTCAACTTCATTTTTCTCATTTATAAGGCTTGAATTTGAGACCGTGCTTAAAGGATCAGAGTTCAAATGGACTAACAACTTGTTGGTGCACATAATTAAATTAAATGGTATTACAACATAGTGATCAAAATTAAATTTCTACTATTACTACAGTGTTACACTCTTTGGTGAATTAGTTGAATAGTTGTTCAAAGTACATATAAACGTGTGATCCATGTAGCTGACTTACCTAGTGGGATAAAGCAGTGTTTTTAGTTGTTGTTGTTCAAAGTACATATAGAATTGTTATTATTTGTTAAATATAAAACTAATTATGTGGTTTTTCACTTTGATAGTTCAATGACATGATCAATGTGCCATTTCAATCTGAAGCATTTGTTGCTGGTATGTTGGCACTTCTCTTGGACGTTACATTGTGCAAGAAAGACAACCAAACCCGGAAAGATAGAGGCATGCATTGGTGGGACAAATTCCGTTCATTCAAGACAGATACCAGGAGTGAAGAGTTTTACTCTCTACCTTTTAATCTAAACAAGTTTTTCCCTTCTGTGTGATTGGAGTTGCATGGTGATGAAGTCAAGATGTGCCATAGCAGTATCTCCTCGCGGATAAAGCATGTGATTTGTAACTTAAAAAAAAAATAGCAACATGTTCTTTATTTTTACTACAAATTAATCTAGCAATATAAATATCATCATTATGGGGAAGCCTCTTTTTAGGAGAAGGTAATAGTTGTTTTGCCAATTCAGTTGCTTTTGTTTCTACTATATTAATTCTGTTCGTTGCTTATTCTGAAATTTTTTAGGACAAAATATGTATTTGGTGCTTCAACCATCCAGCATTTTTGTTTTTAGTCCCTTAAGTATTTTTTGACCGGTCTTGTCCTCCAATAATATTTTTGTTCCATTTTTCATCTCCACCATTATCATCTCTATTAAGTTATGCCATGTGGCTATTTTAAGTGGCACGTGTTATTTAATAATTAAATTATATTAGTTAAAACAAAAAAAACTTAATTAATTAGAGAGAGTCTTTGTTTAACATAATCCAAGCTCGACAATGCAGCCATTGTTAGAACCCTAACACAGAAAGGAAGGTGGAGGTAGCCCATCGTTTTGCTCGCATACCTCCATTGTTGTATGATGTTTTTTCGTTGAGGAGAACGGTTAGGGTCAAGGGGTGCATAGTCATCTTCACGTCATCGACCTCCATTGTTGTAGGTTAGATGAAATGTGGTCGTGGAAGTAGAGAAGTGTTGGTAACTTCTCATGCTTCATGGAACCCAGGAAGATTTTTTTAGGGTTGTCCAAATTGGAAGGTAAATTTTTGCTTTTTGTTTTGTGGTTTGATTTTTGAGTTCTTGTTTTAGGAAATTTCTATGTTTTCGTTTCAAAAATTTTTAAAGGAGAGTCCATTATTCGCATTTTAGGTGGTTGATGAAGACCCCAGTGAGACTAGTGTGGTTGATCAAATGGTTGTTGAAGTGGTTGTGGAGCATAGGAAGAAGATCACCAAGTTGCAGAAGAAGCTTGTTGCTAAAAAGGAAAGAAGGAAATATTTTGGTCGTGTTTCTTTGTTGCCATGGATGATAATCCTATTTGGTGGCATCATGTGTTCTGAAATGCAACTTCTTCAAAGAATGAAACGTGAAATGCTTGATTGTGTTTAGGTAGTTTGGTTGTAGGATAGAAATAGGGACTGAATCTTCCATTTTTATATCAATGGTCTGGTTGTAGTTGGAGGTGATAAACGGTGGGGATGAGAAATGGAACAGAAATAAATTGTTAGATACTTGAAGGACCAAAAAACATATTTTGTCTTTTTTTTTATCGGTATTGCTTATTCTTAATTAGGTGCACAAAACAAGGACATATATAATATAACAAATAACAAATAACGGGATAACAAGTTCATAAACTCTTGTAATATATATTTTTAGTGCACTACTAAATACTTTGCAAATTGCAATAAGATAGCACAAATAATTATTTGCTAAGACAATAATGACTAAGTGTAAAAATTACACCCAACATATGTTTAGGCAAGTCAATAACTAAGTCCCTCTTAATAAGTTTATTCATATGATGCATATTTATGTGACTAGCTCTCCTATGCCACAACCATGTTTCATCTAATTTACTCAATAAACAAGTGGTTTTGTGAAACAAAGCATGGTCAATAGAGAGTAGATACACATTACCTTTTCTCTTGCCTATGTGAATTACTTCATCACTCTTACCATCACA
>PYAF01005144.1:90883-109262 GCA_007407185.1 Glycine tomentella | reverse complement strand
ATCTGGCCTTGTGCAGGTTAGATACCGCAGACTTCCAACCAAACTCTTGTATTGCGTTGGATCCACCAAGTATCCTTCATCATCTTTTGACAACTTGAGATTGCAATCCACCGGTGTGTTCATGGGCTTGCAATCAAACATCTTGAATTTCTTTAACACTTCCTTTGCATAGCCTTCTTGAGATATGAATATTCCATCCCCCTTTTGTTTTACCTCGATCCCAAGATAGTATGACATGAGCCCAATGTCTGTCATCTCAAACTCTCGAACCATGGCTTTCTTGAACTCCTCGAACATTACTGGATTGCTACCTGTGAATATCAAGTCAACCACGTACAGGCACACGAGCATAAGATCTCCATTCTTACTCACCTTGGTGTATAATGCGTGCTCGTGAGAACATTTCGTGAAGCCATTCTGCTGGAAATACTTGTCAATCATGTTATTCCATGCCCTCGGTGCTTGCTTCAATCCATATAATGCCTTCTTTAATCTCAGAACTTTATGCTCTTGTCCTTTCGTAATGTATGCCAAAGGTTGCTCGATGTAGACCTCTTCTTCAAGATAGCCATTTAGGAAAGCAGACTTGACATCCATCTGATAAATCCTCCAATTGTTTTGAGCGGCTAATGAGATCATCAACCTTATAGTTTCAAGACGAGCAACAGGTGCAAACACTTCGTCGTAGTCGATCCCCTCTCGTTGGCTATATCCCTTAGCCACTAATCTGGCCTTCTATCTTTCCACTTCTCCTTTAGAGTTCTTCTTGGCCTTGCACACCCATTTCACGCCAATAGCTTGATGACCCTTTGGAAGAGTAACAAGTTACCATGTATCATTCTTTTTGATTGCATGGATCTCTTCGTCCATCGCATGTCTCCACTTCTCATTTTCCGCCGCATCTTCATAGCTTATAGGTTCACTATCTGCTAGGAGACAATATAGTGTTAGATTATCCAAAGGCTGGGTTACCTCATATAGCTCATCAATGCTCTTTGTACGATGTTGAACTCTACTTGACTCTCCTTCTGAAAGTGGTGTTTCTTGTCCTCCACGTGTCGGTGATGATGGTGGTGTAGAAGGTTTTGGAGTTTCCATGTTTTCTTCATTCCTTGAGATATTTCCATATGGATAAGGAAGAAAATTATAATTTTCCTCTTCTGTATTCCAATTCCAAGTTGCTTCTTCATCGAACACCACGTCTCTACTTGAGATAACTTTGCGAGTTTGAGGATTGTAAAGCTTGTAACCCTTTGAGCTTGAGTCATATCCTAACAAAATTAGTTTCTCGCTCTTGTCATCGAGTTTTGACCTCTTTTGATCCGGTACATGTGTATACGCCATGCTTCCAAATACTCGTAGATGTGAGATGGCCGATTTTCTTCCATTCCAGGCTTCAATTGGTGTCTTGTCCCGAACACTCCTTGTGGGAGAGCGGTTTAGTAGATAAACCGCACAATCAACTGCTTCAACCCAAAGCTTCTTAGGCATTCTCTTGCTCTTCAACATGCTTCTAGCCATGTCTAGAATCGTCCGGTTCTTTCTCTCTGCCACGCCATTTTGTTGTGGGGAATGCGGAAGCGTTAGAGGACGACGAAGTCCGTTTGTCTAACAATGCTCCTTGAATTCATTTGATGTGAATTCTCCTCCTCTTTGGTCTCTTATAGAAAGTCTACAATTTATCATGTGAATATCATAACCTTTCTATAAAAGTTGTGCAACACTCAGTATATTGGTCTTCATATTGGGCACATAATACACGCTGGAGATAAATTGATACCTTTCATTTTTCAAGCGGATGAGGATCTTACCTTTGCCTTTCACCGGGACTTTAGAGGAATCTCCAAAGGTGATACTACCACTTATCGCCTCGTCTAACTCCACGAACATGCTTTTGTCTCCGCACATGTGGTTACTTGCACCGGTGTCGAGATACCACAAATTCGATCCTCCATTATCTCCACCTTTGCATGCTAGTAACAAAGTATTCTCCATCGATTCAGAATCTTCTTGCGCAAAATTTGCTCTTTCTTGGACATAATTGTTTGACTTCTTGCATTCCGAAGCATAGTGGCCAAATTTATGACAATTATAACATTTAGTTTAAGAGTTGTCATACCTTGGCCTTCTACTTGTAGCCTCTCCCACGACCTCTTGTTGAGTGAAAATTTTGACTCCTTTCTTCATTTCTGTAAGACTTATAGCCTCCCCGTTTGATATATCCTCGTCCTCGTCCTCGACCACGTACTTGACCATGGCCTCGTTGACTTGTTTGATGAGTCCTTTCACCACTCTCTTTTCCGAAAGAGAGCTTCGCTTGTAAGGCTTGCTCCAAAGGCTCCTTATTCTTCTTGTTAAACCTCTCCTCATGGGCTTGTAGTGAACCCATGAGTTCATCAATAGTCATTGATTCTAGATCTTTAGATTCTTCAATAGCTCGTAGAGTTTGTAGTCGAACCTTTTTCACCTTATCAACTTCTTTGTGAGAATTCTCCAAGATCTCCCATGCTTTCTTGGCGGTGGTTGCACTTGCAATTTTCTCAAAAACTCCATCATCTACACTTTGTTGGATGATGGAAAGAGCCTTTTGATCATTGGTCTTCAATTGCCTATGCTCCTTGGTGAGAGAACGTTTTTCTTTAGGTTCTTCATAACCTTGCTCCACAATCTCCCATATATAGGTCTTGTCCACCTAGGAAGTCTTCATTTGGATGCTCCGTCGATCATAATTATCTTTTGTGAGGCGAGGAAACGTGATGACATTGTTGGCCATCATCTTGTCGAACCAAGCTCTTGATATCAATTTGTTGGAAATAGGAGGCTTATATGTTATGAAAGAGGTATTATGTTTATATAAGAGAGGAGAATTTATGGAAGAGTGGAGAGAATTTTTATAACTTAGAACTTGTATTGATAATTGCTTGCTAACAAATATAAGGGATGACCCCTATTTATACTAGTACATGGAAGATTCTAGAAATCACTCAACTTACCTATAGTCTAGATAATTCTATACATGTATATTGTAATTATGGATCATTCTAGATTTAGATATTTTACTACAATATTCTAGAGACTTTGACTACTACCACTTACCAGATCTTTCTAGATCTTGAACTACAAATATGGACTACTAGTACAATAAACATTTTAAGCCCAAAATCAAGTTTATATTTCAACACTCATCTCCACCATTTCTTCCATAAGAGATTCCAACAGTGGGGACATAATAAGTGCCCTTGATGAGGAATCGTCGTTCATCTATCCACTCATTCCGTCAAAGAACACAAAGCTAAACAAAGGGCGATAGGGAAAGTTTCACCTTAGCCCACGATGGGCACCAAAAATGTTCTTGCAACTAAGTCTCGCCTAGGGTTTACCAAATCTAATCTTCGAACATTCAACTGAGACAAGTGTAATATGCCTTATTAGTCTGGAATCCCGGATTCTTATTGGTGTTCCCTCCCCTCTTCCTAAGTAATTGTACTCTAACCTCTTAATTCTCCATAAATCAATATTATAAGCATGTTATTACGTGTCCCTTCAATCAATCATTACCATAATAGGAGGGGGGAAGGGAGGTTACAAAGGCAGTGAACATTACTGACGTGTTAGTAATCAGGTATCGACCACGAAAAAGGAGGTGATAAGGGTGTTGGGTTGATTGGATAATGCCCGACCCATGATATAAACCTTCATCCTAGCATGAATGCTAAAAGGCTAAAAGTCGTGTGCCAATCGACAAGTGACCGGAAAGGGTACAGTCCTCCGGCCTCAAGTGCGCAAGCATGACAAGACTTGAAGTCCTTTCCGGTCGACAGGTGATTAGGAAGGGTACACAGTCCTCCAGTTTCGAGTGCTTAAGCATGACAAAGTTTGAAGTCCTTGTCAGTCGGTAGGTGATGGGGAAGGGTTCAGATTCTTATGAAAAACTAATTTAATTTTCATATGTTTATTTATTTTCAATCTATTTATATTATTGTTTGTCACTAATATAATATTATTTGTTAGGATTTTAACCTAATAAAATATAACAAATAAATTAATAGTGATTTTAAATATAAAATATAATATTTCCTATTTCTATACAAGACAATTATTTTTTATTCCATTTTCATCACCATAAAAAGTTGTTATCATTATAAACAAATGTCATTTATTATCAATATGCTAATAATTTATATGTAGTGTGACACTTAATTGAAAATTCAAAAGTGCTTTTAGGAACCAAAATGATAGTATATAGTCAAATTCAAAGATCAAAATGTCAATAAATAATTAAGTTTAAGGACTAAATAAACAATAAGTTATTAAGTTAAGAAACCAATAAAAAAAAGTCAAGTTTTTGACACGTGACAGTGACATAGATGACACATGGCAACACCAACTATCACGTCATCACCTAAAGTGCCACATAGACACAACTGTTTAAGTTAACGGAGAAAACTAACGATATGACTAATTTATCACACTTTTTGCAAATTCAAAGACAAAATTTTAAATTTTCATCTTTCAGGGACCTAACTGTAAGCACTTAACAAATTCAAGGATGAAAATGAGAAATTTTTTTTTGTCATGAGTCAAAGATTACAAATGTCTGCAAACTCATTAGACAAGAAATTAATTATACTTGCGGTACATGATTATTGTTGATCTAAGGAAATCAACAAGCACATGGTTATCCTGTATTTAGTTTAAGAAAGAAAGTAAAAGAAAAAAAATAAAAGGAAAGAAACAAAACAAAAGAAAAAATAGTAAAAAAATAATGATTTTTTAAGTTGTTTGGTAAAAATAAAATAAAAAAGGAAAATTCTTAAAATGATATGAATACCCTGAAAAAGAATATAAACATGATTAAAAAAAATGTTAATTTAGTCTTTTATTATGAAAAGCTTTTTCCGCCACTTTGTCTCGGGTTTGGGCAGAATCAAAATTGTTGTAATCCTACCAAAAACTGTCTTTCTTCTCAAACGTCAGAAGAACAAACGATTGAATGGAACAAAATTAAGAAGTTTAAATTTTCATTTTTCTCATATTTGTTCATTTGTTTTCAGCATAAATAAAAATAAAACTACAATATATTTATAATCTTTAATAAATATTCGAATTTTGTGTTATTTATTTTTTAATAACTTTTTTTTTTGTTTTTTAATAAAATAATAATTTTATTTTTTTGTCTTTAATACTTTTTCTAATCTTGATAAATTAATGAATTTTATTTTTTCTCTGATAAATTTTTTTCATTTATTATTAGTCTATTTGAAAAAAACTAATAATAAATATTTTTTATATCAATTAATAATCATAAAATTTGTCAATTTATTAGTGATTATAATAAAGTGTTAATGACCAAAAATAAAACTATTATTTTATTAGAGACTCAATATAAATAAAAACTTATTAAAAAATAGATACAAAGATCAGGTATTTATTAGGAATAAAAACTTATTTTAGGAAAAATGTATATTTGAAAAAAAAAAAAACTACTGATTTTAAAATTAGTACTACTAAATTTATGTGAGTGTGTCTAACATAAATATTAAATGTCTAAAAACAATAAAACATCTCATTCGGCTCTTGTTGCAATTTAATGCCTTAAACTATAAAATACATTTAATCCATACAAAACAAATAAGAAGATTAATGAAAATATACTGTAAAATGATTTAGAACTATTTATGGACATGTCATTTTACATCCATGATCCATCCCTTAACATTTTCAAATTAGCAAAACCGAATTGTTATTCCAAAACCGCGTAGCATTTTATTGTCTTTGCTTTAGGAAGTTTTTTTTCTCTCTCTCTATCCAAATCATACTATCTTCTACTATATGCTATCATGTTTAAATTAGATAGAATAATGTTAAACGGTAAAATATTACCTCTAATTATTTAATACAATTGTATATTCATGACTCAAACTCAAAATCACTAGCTAAATTAGAATAATCTCATACTATTTGATCAACGTGCTTAATGGTGATTTTAGGAAGTTAGAAACTCACATAACAATCATATTATTTTCTCCCCCTACAATTATTTTGGACTCATGTATAAGAAAAAAAAATGATTTTGTATGTTAAACTTAAATATAAACATGTCTAACTGATTTTGTCCTATTTAATGTTATCATTCTTAAAACATCATTCATTTCTAATTATATTTTTAATATTTTTTGTTTTTTATTCATAATATCAAATTTCAATGAAAGATCTTTTAGAAATAACATTATTTTTTACTTGAAATTAATACAATTAAATAATACTTCCCCCTTCCCTAATTATAAGATCTTTTTCAAAAATTTGCTTATTCATTTTCTAATTTCTAGATGAATTAATTATTTTTTTTCCTCCATATCCTTAATTATTCTCTCCAAATATTTATGAGAAATAATTAAGTGGATAAAAAAAATAATTTTTAAATGATAATACAAATAATTTTGATAAATTTAATATGATTAATGAAATTATTTTTTTAAGAGACACGAATTAGTTAATTTTTTTATAATTATGAACACAAGAAATATTAATTAACTTTCTTAATTAATATAAAATTAATTATTTTTAATTATATATGAATCTAAGAGCCAACCAAACAAGATACTAAGCGAGTCATGCGATTTCTGCAATGAGGACAAGTTGGTGTCCTTGTCTCGTGTCAGCCAAAAAGAATCTTATTAACCCGCACGCTTTGGTGATTAAATATTTGTTTAAGTCCGAAAGATTACACTAAAAACCCAATTGCCAAACCTTAACTAAAAATCAAATCCTTGACCCTCTCAACATCGCCAACAGATCCTAAGCTTTCTCCTCTCGCCACGTGGCACTCCCACCCTCTCCTGAGGCCCGTGCCGGTGCCGATCAGTCATATCCAAAAATAAAAAATAAAAATAAAACATTAAATGTCACATTATTTTACTACATTGACAATAATTAATAAAATCAAAGTCCATAATAATTTCCCCATGCTACGCTCCCATTAATATCATTATATCAACTTGCCTTTAAATTGACTTTCCTAGCAAGCACTGGTTAGTTGGGAAGGCCATTTTGTAGGAGAGAAAAGAAAAAAGACTGTTATATACTATTGCTGTGGGGTGCAGGGTAAGAGCTGTGCAGAAAAAGACCCATTTGAAGTTTTTGATTAATAAGTGGACATCTTTCATTCTTCATTATAGTTGTCATTGTTTGTTCATCTTTTTGGTTTTTGTTGAGAGTGTGTGAGAAGAGAGATATGGGGAATTGCCAAGCTGTGGATGCTGCAGCACTTGTGATCCAACACCCTTCTGGGAAGATAGAGAGGTTGTACTGGCCAGTGAGTGCAAGTGAGGTCATGAGAACTAATCCGGGCCATTATGTGTCTTTGATCATACCATTGGCTGTGCCAACTGATCAAGGGCAGATCAATCAGGAGCAGAAGGCTGTGCTTTTTACGCGCGTGAAGCTACTCCGGCCGAATGAGACTCTCACTCTTGGCCATGCTTACAGGCTGGTCACTACTCAAGGTATACTAGTCTGTTTGCTCTTACTCACATTCTAGATGTGATTTTTCATGTTTAGTGAGAAACTAATAGTTAGTTACATTATAGCTTCCATAATTTTCTGACTTCTCGGTGGATTCCTTGTAGTAGTCAGTGTTTATGAAGGGTATGTGTTTGCTTAGTTTCATGTTCTTAATAGCTTGTGTTTCTGGGTTTTTAGAGGTTATGAAGGCAGTGAAGGCAAAGAAACATGCAAAGATGAGGAAGCCACAGGTGAAGGCAATGGAGGGTATGCAAATAGTGCAGCTGGAAAAGGCTGTTTCAGATAGTGAGACTGGAGGGATGTTGGACACAGGAAATATATATCAGGTGTGCTTCTGTTACTCATTAGCAACAGTCTTTTTTTCTCTTTGCTATTTTTTGTTGAATACCATTCATGCGTGATAGATATTATATTAGGAAACTTTGAAATCTACACAAAGTGATTCCATTGAAGACTTAACCCTGTGTTTAGTTGAGCATCGAGTAGTTATAACTTGCGCCAACCTAAAGCTTATAATACTCGCTTCTTGGTTCAAAAAAAAAAAAAAACTTGCTTCTGTGTTAAAATGAGGATTTTGATGAATATAATTCTAAACGTGGATCATAACATAGAACCAAACACTTAGATCTACTAATTCACTCTGGATAAAAGCACTTATCGAAAAAGAAACTAAGAAAAATAAAAAGATATTTTTTTCATAAGCTCAAATTAATTTATGTATAAGTTAAAATTAACTTTTTAGTTAAACTTATTTTATTTTTTCTTCTTATTTTCGCCTTCAATAAACGCTCATGGACTAAGTGTCATATCTTCTTAAGTGCAATACTAGTATGTACACAAAACATTGGAAGGATGTTATAATAATAATATGCAGCTCTTCAGAAACAAAGAAAACTGAGAGATAGAAACCATAAGCAGGATTTTATAATTATATAACTTTTGACTTCATTTTATGTGTTTGTTCTTTATGGTCGATGAGTACTGGTGTTGTGACTGCATAATGAGTTTCAGGCAATGAGAATAGACAGATACAGGCTACTGAGTTCCACACATGCTGCACTGAAGCTGAAATCATGGCGTCCCTCTTTGCAGAGCATCTCAGAGTCTGCAAGTTGAGTAGTGCTAGGTTGTTCATGTAAGGTGTCCCATAGAACATTGCTTGATTGCCTGTTTCATGATTGATGCTCATCTTAGTGGAATGAATACCTGATATATGGGCAAAAGAAGTTCAGCAAAGGTTTGAACTACAGACTTCTCTTCCATCACCAATCACACCATCAACTAAATAACCATGTTCCAGGGACAACATGATTGTATAGCACTAAGAAGATGAAGAGGAAAAATAAATAAATTTTTAATGTGTCAAAATCTAATACAAGTGATTTACTTTTTTTGTTAGAGCATCCACATGTCACAAGCAAATAAGAAATCTTTACAAGGTAAAAGATAAAAAGCTGTAAAGCTTAAGTCATTTAAGTTTTGAGTTCCAAACTTCCCAATCCTTATCAACAAAATTTTGTGCCCATAATAGTGACGCTCTTGCAGCCAGAGCTGCTCCTGGTAGTTTCTTCTTCTTTAGAGCAACCATCATATCCGTGAATGGCTCCACCAACAATGTCCCAGGACCTCCATACTCCTTGTGCAAAAACTCACTAAATATCTGCTTTCCAAAAAAAAGGCGATTTGTTATTATATCTTGTTAAGTTCCAAGTGAAATTAAGACATAAAAATCTTTTATCATTTATGCACCAGGTAACTTGAAGCAAGTGCCCTATTAACTAAGTCAGCCTCTAATATCAATGCTAAATACACACACTCACACAAACAAACACATCACCTTACATCTGTTAAGCATTTACCATCTTATAACAATTGGTCACACACACCTTGTTTTCGCTACACCTACACTATGATTCAGTAAAACCCAATGTTTCCTAAGAGACACCAAATCTGATGCTAATCGAAAATTTAACAGTTCATCTCTCCCGACTGAACTCTTGGATTAGTCAGGGTCCCTTTTCCTTGATAAACTGGAGGGTCAAGACCAAATTTTTTTAACAGTTCATCTTCTGCCTTTGGAATCCTGACCGTTATATCGTGATTGAGATACCAAACAACAGAGAATTGGCCAGAAATCTCTGGCAATTTCCATCATGTTATGTAGGGTTCATAGCTACCAGTAGCCAAAACAATCAGCACAGGCCTGATATATCAATAACCAACCACCAAGAATGCTGTTATTATGAACCTGCAACTGAATTCTTACAAAACTCATAATGTTAGTATTGTTACCATTATAGTATTGTTTTATTTACAAGGTATTCAGTTATTCACTGTATTTTGTGACAGGACTAGGACAAGGCTTAGATCCAATTTCTTATATCCTTGCCATTAAGTCCCATTATCGTATGATGACATGTCAATATTTTTTTTTAAAATTCTGCAACACACATCTAAAGATTATTTAGTATTAGACAGATAATTCATGTGTCATCATATAATTGGAGAACTTGATGGCAACGATATAAGGAACTTCATCTAAGTTTTGTCCTCTGTGATATTGTATCCCATCAGATACTGGATAAATAAAGAAACAAAGCCATATAATTTAATTCACAACTTTCCGGATCTTACCCTTTCAAATTATCAAAATGTCTACTACATCCCAACAATCCCAAGAACTATATCTAACCACATATTTACAATTAAATCAGACAGTAATTGCTGATTGAAGCCCAGAAACAGTCAAGAAGTTCTCAATCGACCAACATTTGGATGCAATATGTGATACCATAAAATATTAAATGACTTTGGAGGTTTGAACATTGAACTGGATTAAGGAAATAGAGATTGCATATAAACAGGTAAACCTAACTTACAATTTCTTGGACAAATTGCTGAGGAATATTTAATTTAGAAAATCCGGTCGACTTTGTACTCAATGACTCCAAAAGGAAAAAGAAGAGGTCTGTAGAAATGTAAGTCCCAGGTAATTTGGGCCAAATTGGCACACATCAATAAAATTCTGATATTCTTATTTATTTGACATGCTTTCTTTTAGGAAAAGAAAATTGAAACAAACAACGGTGAACATATTCCTTTTGAGGTATGAATAGTGGCCACAAAATTATGAAATGAGAAGAATGTTATTTAAAGTTTAGTTATGGCAATAGTCAGACAAATTAATGCATGTCTTTCAAGTTTCATCTTCATTATAAGATCATCAGTGACAACCAAAGTGCGATCTTTGCAAGAAAAGATAAATGCAGCATATAACTTGTTTATTTTACGTATGTATTTATTTTAATTTTGCAAACAGATTCTAAGATTCTCATAGGGAAACTCGGTCTATAACTCTATGTACAAGGTCAATTACTCTCAACCTCATCTTTTACAAAATCCATTACAGTAAGTAACACTGCAATAATTTATCTTTTTAATCAAAAGAAGTTTTTATACTTATCAATCAAGAAAATGCATTGATAACACTTCCTGCAAGTATATCTCCTGTTCAAATGCTTAAAACATGAGATGTAGAATTATTTTCTTTCACTAGTAAGACCAGTTTAAAATCTAATGAAAAAGGTGAGGTGGAACACGAGTAAACATATACATCCTAACTCAAATTGCTAACAAATTTCCAACAGAAATCTATATGATCAAAGAGAATCTAATATTATCTAAGAAAAGATATAGCCATTGCTTGCTTTTTCGATTGATTAACAAAAGAAATGCAGAGTGATCAATATGCAATTAAAATCTAATTTGGGAACAGGAGAACAACTTGAACATCTTATAAAAAGAAAACTAAAAGAAAACACAAGAGAGAGAAGAGAAAACGATTGATGTGTATGTCTACAAACTCTACACACACGGACGTGCAAATCCATTACGAACAATTGATGCATATGTGAATGAGTACAAAACAAGATTTAAAAAATTTGGAGCAATAAGGACATCACAAAGTACTAAATATACATTCCTTTTCAAATTGTCATCACAACTACAATGAAGTCTGAAGATAAAAAAGGACTAGATAAATTCATGCAAGAAATCACTTAATAAGCTGTCAGCCAGGTTAGTTGAATCTCTCACCATCAAATCATACCAAAATCTAAAGTTTCAATCATTGACTGCATAAGTTTAAGCACATAACTGATAGCTAGAATGGACAAAAAGAAACTTACAAAGCTGCAGTAACTGTCCCAGTCCTGTACAATTTTTTAATTTCATTGTCATACTTCAATATTCGTTCAATCGTTTTCTCAAACATCTAGCAGTCTAGCTCTTAAGTACAATAAACAAATCAGAATCTTATCCAAACTTATCCAAAGTGAACCATCCCACTATTTTAAGTAGTCTAAAACCATCAATTGCTTTCAAGCATTCCAACGAGTTCCTTTTTTTTTTTTCTTTTTTCTTTTACCCCATGATAATAATTGATGAAACTTTGGAAGAGAACAAGAACTAAACGACACCCAGAAACGTTCTTGTCACAAAGTTAAGTTTTTTTGAAAAGGAAAACTACATTCACCTGCGCGCAAACAGCTACGACCGCATCAAGGTCGTCCTCGAACTCGTCCACGCCCTCCTCCGAAAGCTTCCGAAAGAGTTCAAGTTTGAACTTCTGGGTCTCCTGCAATGCACCTCACGAGATGAAATCTATAAAAAGATTACAGAATATGCAAAATTTTCACGGCAAAAATGAATATATGCACTCACTCACGTGTTCTGCGAATTCGGGAACTGGGTCGGGGTACACGTGCTTGTGGGTGGGTGAATGTGTGAGAGCGCAAGTGAAGGACTTTCTGGAAATGGGTTTTGCAGTGAAGCGTGGGAAACAGTGGTGCAGAATAAGAGCGTTTGAGGGTAGTGGTTTTGTTGTGGGAGAGAGAAAAACTGTTACGAGAGAGGGGGTGAAAAGCAGCATCGGAATTTAGGAGTTAGCGTGGGTTAAGGTTAAGGGAATCTTTGTTGTGGTGCCGTAGGTTGAGAATCGTAAGCTTTTCTACTTCTTCTTGGTCCAACGGTTGTCGCGGTTGAGATGATTTACATTTTACTACAATTTACGTGGGTCACCACCACAACATTGCTCCTAGAATAATTAATTAATTGTTTTAAAAAAATTATTTAGAATAAATAATAGTAAATAATACGTACTCTTGAGTGTAAATATATTTTATATTTAAAATTGCATGATAATTACCTTACAAATAATTATTTATCAATCGTTTACATTAGTTTTTTTAAAACTTACTTATTTATCATTATAAAAATGATGTTTTTTTTTTAAGAATTCGACTTATCTTTTAATTATATGGAAAAAATTACTAAGATAAGTTGGGTCAAACATATTTGTATGCTTTGTTTGGTTTAATAGATATTAAGAGGACAGAAAATGAAAAGAGACAAGTGGGAGAGAAAAAGTAATTATATATAGCTTTTTTAGGTTATCCTAACATTGATATGAAATATTTTTTAGTTTTGTTGATGATTGGTTTTTGTCAAAAGAACCTAGATGACCACCTTTGGTGGGACCTTTCCTCCAATCATTTTTTTTTCATCCACAAAATTCAAATGTGAGACATTGCTAAAGGGATTTGAATCTAGATCCACCCAGACCAACGATATGCTAGTGGTTTTATATAGTTTGATTAGGCAGAGAAATATAGTAGAGATAAAACTTAGTGTGGGATACCCCTAAAAATCTATTATCTAATTTAATGAGAAGAAAACTAACCAAGTGTAGAATTATCATCTAAATTTACAAAATTAATCTTTTTATTTTTTATTACTTCACACTACCTAGTGTAGACTATTTACCAAATCAATAGTAGAATGCTTTCTCTCTCAAATTACTACCATTATCAACCTAGGCCACTATGCTACTAGTACCATTCAAGTCATTATTATCATTCTTGTACTCCAAATCACTTTAAGAGACTTTGAGTTAAGCTTATTTATGTCTTTCGACTTTAACATGAAGCATGTGAGTGACAAAAGGAAGAAAAGGATTAGGTTTTCTCATAAACTCACTTTTTGAAAGAAAAAATGTGTCAATAAATGATTTTGTGATTACTATTCATTGCCCAATCATGACCTTAGTTGTGTTAATTATTTTATGATTTAATTATTTATTTTGTTCATCAAACTACTTAATGGCGAACAATAACATGATAATTGATTATTTCATGAAATAATGGATTATCTGCGCAACTAGAAATTTCTCAAGAGTCAAATAATCAATTTTCTTAAGTGGCTAATTGATTATTTGCACACCTTCGCAAATTATAAGCTATTGATATGAAATAATTGATTATTTTGTTCATTTAATCAATTATTTTGTTCTTCATTCTAACTTTTAGCTCAAATTTAATCCCAAGTTTTTAGAACTTCAATTAAATCTTCCAATGGCGCTTTAATTAGCCTATCATCAAAGAAATTCTACCCTTAATGCACACACACACACACACAATCATGCAATTAAAACAAAAATCAAGTAACCTAAGCTTTTACAACTTCATTTTTTTTTACAAATTAAATGACATCTTCAAAACTGAGTAAAACTATTGACAATTTTAATCTTCCAGTCAAGGTCATCACTATTTTAGATCATATTAGATATAGTCCTTGTTGTATTTTTAATAACTTTATTTTGGATGGTGACATTTATGAAGAAATAATAGTTCAAGTATAGTGAGTTGTTACAAATTGACAATATCTATTTATGTAATGAGTTGTTACCAATTACCAAAAGGGAAAGAACCCCATAAGAGAAAGCATTTAGTTAATGAAAGACAACTTGAGGTGGTTAGAAGACATGAAACTAACACTATTTAATGCTTTAACTGATGAGACACAAAGGAAATAAACATGATGAATCATAATAGAAACATACAACAATGTAGTTAAGTTATCACAAACAACAATTTGATCACAAATTACGAAGTAGCATATAACAACTTAAATGAAGACCATGAAAGTGAATTTTTTGCGAAGCTTTTGATTTGTTTGACAACTTAAGTGGTTTTCATAGAACCCAATCAATAGAAAGTTTGAGACAAATGAAAAGTTTGGAACAATTTCATTAGGGTTATTATTATTAATTTAGCTTATAAAATATATTAAATGAAATATATATTAAAATTGTTGATATCCATTTATGAAATTCATGTTGTTAAAAATGTACAAGAAAAACCACATGCAACTCTATAGAAAAAAACGAAAATCTAGCTTTATGACCTATTACAAGATCTGTTTGGTATAAATAGAGTCATTAAGAAACTAGTAGTAAATGCTAAGGAGAGATTGAATCAATGGAAAAATAAAAAGAAAATTTTGACTTGGATTATTCATTTGAAGATATGGGGATGCCTATGTAAATGTCAACAAAATTGAGGAAAATTTTCATTCACTTACTACCTTTCAAATCTTTAGACTTGCTCATGGGAAATCTAATCAATCAATTGGTGCAATGTCCTATTTTTTTTTTTACTTATGAGACGATGGTAATGGATGTTGTTGGTGTAACACCCCCAAAACTTCAAAACCACAGTTAAATATTAAAGCAAATCTTAGGAGAATTAATCGTCTATATTTGAGTTATTTGGGTGAAATGTTTAAGGAAAAAGATCATATTACCCTTTCCTTAAACTAGGAATGACAGAAATGCCCTAGAAGTCAAAATGACGAAAATGCCCCTAGACATTTTGAAAATTATCAAAATACCCTTTAGCCTAGAAATAGCTAGATATTTGTGGGAATTCAGTAGGAACCTGAGGAAACGACAGTATACTCCTAGATAACAAATTATCAACATGGTTGATGGCAGAAAACCATAAACTATAATTTCTAAGAATTTTGGTAAATATTTTGAAAAGAACTCAATTCAGACTACCTAAGGCATCAGAAAACTATAAGAATAGGATGGATATAATCTATAAAATTTTCTCTTAATTATGGGATGAATAGACTTTTCGAGTAAGCTAGTCTAGTAGTTTTACTAATTAAAAGTAAAATGGACCAATAAGAAATTAGAAATTAGCTATTACATGTAATAAAGGAAAAATTTGTTGAATTGGTTCTCTAAAAATTAGTCTTGGACGTATGATACCAAGATCAAAGGAGAAAAACTTTGAGAAGCTTCAAGAATGGACACTTTGATGGTGGAAAAGCTAGGATACATGCCATTGGTCCAAATGTAAAGTAAGGTAATAATGAACTAAGAAGATTTTTTTAAGAAAACTTTTTCTTGTCTTCTTTGAACACGTGGATAGTTCTAGGCATTATTTCAAAAATCCCAACGGTCAAAAGCTAGATATATGAGATATTAGTATACCTTTCAAATTTTAAGGTGATCCAACGGTTAACGAATCCAAAATCAATATTTTACTAAAACGGATTTTGGGGTAAATTTAAGAATGAAGGAAAAACACAAAAATCCTCCCATCCACGAAAATTGGTGAAACTTACTCTCCAAGTCAAGCATTGCACGTATACAATCAAGGAAAGCTTGATAAGATTCATGAAAGGGACACTTGGTTGGATAGAAATCAAAAACCCATATGATTGGTCCATTTAGAAAGCTAAGTTATTATGACTTTAGAAGAGATTTTTTCTACATTCAAAAGCTTGCATTCCAACGTAGGAAACAAATGTGGATTGCACTCCAAGCCTTGGCATCCCACGTAGAGAAAGGGAGAGAAGTATAGAAAAATCAAGAAACAAGCCACTTGGAAGGAGCAAAGTAACTAGCCAATAAGATTTAAGCAAATGGAAAGTTAGGTCATTATAGCTTAGGAAGATATTTTCATGGCAATGATTGATTAAGCACTTCATTAACACTATAAAAGGAGGTGGGACCAAAACATGGGCTAGGGGGAGGCAAGGCTACGTGCAAACATCACTTTCTAATATTTCAAATTCTACCATTTTCTAAATAAGTCCATTTTGGTTGCCTTTTTGCTTAGCACAAAACCAAGCCCAATAGCCTTAAGAGAATCCCACATGAAGAAGCAAGATAGAGGGGTGTCCAAAGCTCTAAAATAAAGCAAGATATGGGAAGTTTATGATAAATATGGTTTAAGTATGCTAGGATTATTCAAATTGCTTTAGAATTAAGCTTTGTTTATTAGGTGTATGATTAATTGCCTCAAAGAACTAAGGTTGGTTTAATGAATTGATTAATTGAATAAATAATTTGAATTTAGTTTAATAAAAGATTGGTAGTATGAATGATTAAAATTTAGCTTAATAGGTAATTGTTTAATTGACTTGAATATCTAAGGAAGTAATGAATTTGAATGATAATTAAAGGAATATTTTCACTAAAGTTTATGTATTGTTTATTGTGCTATAAATTCTTGTAAAGGAATATTCTCACTAAAGTTTATGTGTTGTTTATTGTGTTATAAATTCTTGAGTTTATTTATTAAATGTTATATAAAAAGTATGATGGAATTATGATTAGTATGTTGAACTATTTGAGTTGTGATGAATTATGATTTATTCTGAGAAATCTATGAAGGGGACTGTGGCTGGATAATTGGGATTCTGTGTAAAGAAGTTTATATATTGCCCTATATATATTAAACTTTGTATTAGATTCATGTTGACGTGTTATTATATATTTAGCCTGGCGGGGGCATAAGTTCGTGTTATTATATATTTAGCCTGGCGGGGACATAAGTCCGTGTTATTTTATATTTTGCCTGGCAGGGGCATAAGTCTGTGTTATTTGGATATTTTTGCCTGACGGGGGCTAGACCGTGCTAACATAAGAAGCTAAGTATGCACTATATTTTGACAATGTTATGATGACTTCTTATATATATATTTGAATGACTATTTGAATGACTTTCTGTATATATATTGTGATGACTTTATATATATATATATATATATATATATATTTTGTGACTTAAATTATGTTTATCATAAACTTACCCTATTTTTGTGTCTGTGATTGACACCTGTGATGACCCCAATTTATTTGGGCGAGCAGAGGAACAAGAAAGCATAAGCTATAGATGATATTGAAGAAGGTGTGATGAGGAAGTTTTGATGGACTGTATGTTGTGATTTGTAATTCTCTGTTGGCATGTAATTTGTGTTAGGTCGTCTGTATATTATTTTGGACACTATATTTGGGACTATATCATAGACTGTATTATTATTATTTTGGATTTTGAAATGAACATGTGACAATAAAGAACTTGATCACAAGATTGATGGTTCATACTTTAAGGAAGAAGAAAAGAATTTTCCGCAAAAATTTATATCGAATATATTTTTGTTAGAGTTTTGGCAAGCGTACCAATTGTCGTTGTAAGTTACAAAATTTATAAAAGTTCGTCTCCACAGGAACTTGATTTTTACTCAGTTAATTCAAATTAAGTTTTAACAGTTTAATAGTTTATATACAGTGAGTTTGAACGAAGTTGCATGTGATTGTGGATTACTAGAAATTACGTAAATTCAAAAGAAACGGAAATAATAAATCTAGTACGAAAAATTACGAATGATTACTGAAAATAAAATGAGTTTGATTAATTAAAGAGCGTAGGATTGGATTTCATCTTTCATACCCTTAGTATTCAATTAATATTACCATGCATAAGTTATTTTCTATTATTATTGATGCACACATAAAATCATCCCAAATCGATGTCTCGCATTTGAGAATCCTAAGAATATTTATCAAATATCGATTTCTCGCATATGAAATAAATATCCCAGTGTTACGATTATATTCGCGTGTTTATTTGCAATCTAAACGTTATGATCTATGTCTAGCAACGTAACGTAAAGAGTAAATTTATTCAGTTCAAACCCTAAGATTACTTCTCAGTCTCAC
>PYAF01005144.1:67642-86855 GCA_007407185.1 Glycine tomentella | reverse complement strand
GTAAAAATATTGGAGGAAAATACAAAAGCAAAAGGCTCATCCGTATTGTCCAATTGCTGGGAGCCGAAACCATAACAAAGGCGTCCAGCTAATACGACGTTAAAGAAGCGCTCCTGGGAGGCAACCCAGTGTTTTTTAATTCTGCTTTTATTTATTGTCTTTATATCTTATCTTTTTGAAAATATCATCTGTTTTGTTAGAACTTGGTTATAGGTCCATTTTGTTAAAAAGAAGGCAAAAGCAAGGAAAAGAACGTGCAGATCTTGTTGAACGGAGGTCATCAAACTTCTCAGCCACGATCTTCCAACAACAAATGCAAGGGTGAGTTTATTATATAAAATCAACAAACATTAGATAGCAGCAATTGGGAAGGAAACAATTTTACCCATCACAATCATTAACAAAAATCCATGATTCCAATACACACTCAACAAACCAATCATTCAATGCATTTCACAACTCAAACAATCATGCATAGAGTGATGCATGCACCTGACTCATCTATCAGCATGCAATGTGGTACCATCTCCGGAAATAGCTTCTCATAGGAAAAATGATTCACTGCCTATCAGGGCAGCCCTGTTGTGCACTGGCCATTCCCTCACCCGGTGATCAGCCAGCGTCGCAAGGGAATTCCAAACCTGATGACCCCTTAGTACCTGCGTTCTCAGCCCACTGAAACCCACAGGTACAAGAGTGCCTTCATTCTATTTCCACACATACGAATGAAGTATGAAACATGGGCATCATTAATGCATGACCCGACTAGGAACAAATCCTTCCTCGCAAGGGTAACTCGTCATGCACCCCCATGTACATACGTAACACACCAATGTGGGCTCACTGATGCACTGACCGTGGCTAGGAACAAATCCATCCTCGCAAGGGTAACCAACCGGTCATTGTATCCCATGTGTACATACACAGCCTACAACCATGGGCACCATCAATGTATGACCTGGCTAGGAACAAATCGTTCCTCGCAAGGGTAACACATCATACACCCCCATGGGTATCCATGTATATCCACACACAATGACATTGTTCACATCAACATTATCTCTCATCAATGTCATTATCAGCCTCAACATCATATCATCTCAATATTAGCATCATGCATATCAATATTATCTCATTTCAACATCATCAACCATGTCAACATTATCTCATTTGAACATCATCAATTACATCAATCACATCTCAATTTCAATATCATCAACGCTATCACAAGCAATCATATTTCACATCTATACATAATACATATGCCTGAGATTCACATTCCCCAGGTCTTTAGACAATCCAAATTTCATACATTCACAATTCATCATATCACAAGACTGATATTTTTAGGAAAATTCTAAATTAAAGAGGAGGACTACAATATATAAAACACACTCTTATGCCCATTTAAAAATTTAATAAAGAATTAAACAGGAAAACATATTATGAAATTTTGGGCAGAGTCTCTTCTGTAATTAAGGATTTTCCCAAAAATCCAATCATTACAATGACTATATTATTCATAGTTTATCCATCAACAAGCCAATTCATCGCATTCCATTAGTTAAATACATTTTTTCTAGAAAACAAGCACACACAGGAACAAACACATATCAATCATAAATACATCGCATCCCATTAGTTAAAAACTTAGTTTTTCTTGAAAACCAGCACACAGCAGGGACAAACAGTTATCTTCATAGTTGGACTCCCTGGCCCCCAACTATGGTATCAAAACTATAACTAAATAATAAACTCCCCTTACCTACCCATATCCCTCTGTTAGCTCCTTGAAACGTCGTTTTGGGATCTCTTAAGTTCACGTGGTTTGGCCCAAATGTGGAGCTCTTTATACCAAATCGAAGATAATTTAATATAGATTTCCAAGGTAAGATCAATATTAACATTTGGGGTCAGATACCCACTCAAATTCAAAAAGGAGCTAAAAGGGTGTTTTAGGAGTCCACATCAAAAGACATCATTTTAAAATTCCGATCACACCAATGTGACCAGGGTTCAACAAGGATCACAGAAATGACATCAGTTTCAAAAAAAAGGAGACTTTTACAACATCTCATTTTCAAAGGGTTTTCAAAGGAAGTATAGAAACAACCAATAACGTTACCCGAATCACAAGAGACATCAAGAGAGACTTAAACTAGCTAGAAGACAAAGAAAACTAAGATTACCTCAAGAAAACCAAGAAAGGAGAATTTAGAGCTCCGTTCTCTACCAAAACTTCGAGAAGAGTTTCAAAGATTTCGCTCCGATTAAAAGGTTCTTCTCCGTGTCGGGGTCTCGTGGTAAGCAACAGCGTTCCGTGGTTGTCTCTGGTGGCTGTGGGTGGTGGAGGAGGGTGGAGGGAGGTGAGGGAAGGCTTGTGGGAGGAAAAATCCTCCATTTTTGTGACTTGGAAGCTTAAAAACGTATTTAGCACCGCCTCCACTCGCGCAGGCGTCCAAAAATTACCTGTAAAACTCGTCTGGGCGAGCTGCCAAAATTCTAGAATTTTCTGCTTCAGTGAAAAAATAATTTCTCACATTACAGACATTATTTTAACAATCCCAACGGTTAAAAGTTAGATATATCGGTTTGGAAGCTTTCTCTAAAATTTTAAGTAGATCCAACAGTTAACCAATCTATAATGATGGTTTTACTAAAACAGGTTTTCAGGTCAAATTCAGAATCACACAATTCAACGCAACTCAAACAAACTCCATATAACTTGACATCTACACCAAGCAATAGCACAATGATAATTTACACAACGATCATTCAAATAATACAAACTCATCAAACAATCAAATAACACAACAATCACATCAAACATCTATTTTAAATTTATCAAAATTTCAGGGTGTTACATCAACAAGTATCAAATGAAATAATTAGAAAGAAGCCGATAACAAACCATCACAATCATTCTCAATATATCCATTAGTTCATCATACACTTAACAAACTAGTCATCAACTTTTCAACAATTCAAATCAATTATGCTCAGAATGATGCATTCAACTGACTCACCTCTCAAATGCAATATGGTATCATTCGTTAGGAAATAGCCTAAGCGTCCCCATATGACACTCTCACTTAGGTAAACTAGGCAGCATCTATTAAGGTCACCTTGTCGTGCACAGGCAAATCCCCCCATATTGATCAGCACGAGTCTTAAAGGAGTTCCAAATCAAGTGATATGCCCCCAAGTACCAGCATTTTTCCTTATGAAAAATCACACGTACTTACTAACAAAGTTTATACTATTTCCATGCAATTATGAAGTATGAAACATGGACACCATCAATGCACTAATCGTGGATAGTTAAAAATCTAAGCAATCTCCTTCCCTCTCCAATGACACTTGAAATTTTTAAACCAATCTCCTTCCCCTTCCAAGGATATCCAACAGGTCAGTGCACCCCCATGTACATACACAACGTACATCCATCACAATGACATCATCAACATTAACATCATCTCATCTCAATGTCATCATCAACAATCAACATCATATCATCTCAATATCATCATCAACATCAACAATCATCTAATCTCAATATCATCAATATCACAAGCAATCAGACTCCACGTGTATATATATATATATATATATATATAAATTCATACATGGGATTTACATTCCCTAGGTCTTCAAACAACACAAATTTCTTACAACAACAATTCATAATACCACTAGACTGATATTTTAGAAAAATTCTAAATTAAAGAGGAGAACTATGGTATACAAGACAAACTCTTACGCCCAATTAAAATTTAATAAAGAAGTAAATAGAAGAACATATATAAAATGTTGGGCAACGTTTTCTCTATAATTAAGACTTTTTCCAAAAATTTCAATCATTACAACAACAACATCCTTCACAATTTCATTCATCAACAACAAATATATCACATCCCATTAAATAAAAACACAGTTTTTCTTGAAAACCATCATGCACAGGGACAAACATACATTCACATAAATGGGTTCCCTGACCCCAACTATGGTATCAAAAGCTGTAAACAAACAATATACTCTCCTCACCTATCTATGTCTCTCCTTTAGCTCCTTGCAGCGTCGTTTTGAGATCTCTCAGGTTCACGTCCTTTGGTCCAAACGTAGAGCTCTATGTACCAAATCGAAGACAATTCAATATAGATTTCTTTGACAAGGTTAATATTAAAATTGAGGGTCAAATACCCATTTAGTTTTAAAAGGGACTAAAATGGTGTTTTTGAAGTCTACATCAAAGAGACGTCATTTTGAAATTCCAATCACGCTAATGTGACTGGGGTTCAACAAATGTCATGAAAATGCTATCAATTTTATAAAAAAGAAACTTTTGCAACGTCTCATTTTCAAAGGTTTTTCAAAGCAAGTGTAAAAGCATCCAATAACGATACCCAAATCACAAGAGATACTAAGAGAGGCTTAAACTAACTAGGAGAAGACAAGGAAATCATGGTTACATTGAAGAAACCACAAAATGAGGGTTGTGAGCTCCGTTCTCTATCGAATCCTCAAGGTGGGTTTTGAAGATTTCGCTCCAATTAAAGTGTTCCTCTCTGTGCGGTAGTTCAACTACAAGCAACGATGGCTCGTGGCAGTCACTGGTGATCGTGGGTGGTGGAGGAGGAAGTCTAGGGCTGTGGGTGAGGGTTTGGAGAGAGAGAGGTGAAGAATCATGTTTTCAAATTGATAAACATATTTAAAATATGCAGATCTCACTTAGTGAGCTCGTCTCGCTAAGCGAAATTTCACTTTTGGCACTGAGCAAATTTTTTTCTCATTGTGGAATTGCGCTTAGCACGTTGGTCATGCTAAGAGAGATGTCCAAAGATGTTATTTTGCAGATCCCAATGGTCAAAACATGCAAACGTAAGTTGCAAACCTGGAGTCCAGGTTTTAAGGCAATCCAACGGTTAATGAGTTCAAGATCATGGTATCATCGAAATAGGTTTTGGGTCAAACTTGGAATCACACATTTCCAACATAGATTAATCAAACTCCACATAACCTAACATCCACACTAAGTAGTTGCACAATGATAATTCACATAACACTTCAACTAATCCAAATTAATCAAATAATCAAATAATACAAGAAATACATCAAACATTTATTTCCAGTTATCGAAATTTCAGGGCATTACAATACTACTGCGTGTGATACACTTGCCCTTATGTAACATTATTTTACGCATCAAGTTTCTAGCACCGTTGTTAGGGACTATTTGCGGATTTCCTGGATAATTTCAATTTGCATTAATTAAATAATTTTTGTTCATAATTTTATGTGATTTCTTGTTTATAATTTATCTTTTTGTTTTTAAATTCTATTCATTGCTCTGTCTTCACTCCCAATAAAATTCTATTCAATTACCTATTGCATTTTAATCCTTTTCCTTTGTTTTATAGTTTATGCTAACTCGATCTCAGAGGATTGAAACTCCTGAGTACGACCCTTGATAATGACCGTCAAATCGTTACAAAACAAATAAAACTAAGATTAATTATGCATTATAAGAATAACCTAGGTAGACTCAAAAATATGATTCAATTTGTTCCGACTTTGATCCACTTATAAACAACAAGGGGAATTTCAACAAACAGTTTGCAGACAATGAACAAAAATTGCAGAAAAACAAACTTAAATGTATAAAATACTGGAAATGCAGAAATTGACAGAACTAATGAAATAGGTTGTGAAACAAATTCAAGAGCATCAATTCAATTCACCAAACTAAGCAATTCAAATTATCATAGTTCTACAGATATGATCATATTGTGAAATTTTAGACAATGTCATTAGAAGCAGTTCAATTGAATTAACTCCTAAATCATTTGAAATCGCAAATCAGATTTAAATATCATCCAAACAATATGTGATTAAATTTTGAAGTTAGGAAATGAATCCATAACCTAATCCGTTTTCAATCCTAAGCATATTCATAATCATGAAAATCAAAATAGGATTCAAGAAGAAGATGAACATTCACACAAAGATTGAAAATACTAAACCAAAACTCAAATTCTTCTTTATTTGGACTGAATCCTTGAATTGATTGATTGTTTAGCCTTCCATGATCATCACCGGTGGAAGAACAAAGAAATTTGTGTAAGAAAAGAGAAGAACAGAGTTGAAAGGAAGAAGAAAAATGAAGAAAAATTGAGAGAAAAAGAGAGAAAAGTGTTTGATCCTCAAATTTGCACAAGAAGCTTCTCAAATCTGTTTGTACAAAATGAAGTAGCTAAATAACTAACTAACTACACTACTATATATTGTGAGTGAATAGAAGAAAAGGACGGGCCTTGATTAGGCCCATCTAATTTATTTAATTAAGCTAATTACACCAAGCAAAGCCTAATTTCCCAGCCCAAAGTCCAAGTGCAGAGGTTTTGACTTCCAAGCTTAAAATGACCCTCAAAATGGAAGAATTGGCCCAAGATTATCTATGAAAAAATTGTATTTCCTTTCCTTAGATTTTCAGGGACTACTCATATGCTCCATTTGGAATTTGTAGAATCCTATAGGTCCTGCACAAGGAAAATATGTCAAGTAAGGACAAAATCCGAAAATAAGCAACATTTATCAATCAAGCCCAATTATTTGCCTAAGACCAAAAATGAGTTAAGGTGAGAAAATAAGATTCCAAGAGAGCTCAAATAAGCTAAGAAGAATAGAAAAATAATAAACTAAAAATGCTCAATCAACCTTAACATTTAAAGAGCTTGTCGTAGGAATAATGTTGACACAAGGAGGAGAAGGGTGGTTGACGCAAATGCTGGAAATATTCGTAATGGAGGCAATGAAGGTAATGAGGCTGACCCACAAAAGCACATTTTGAAGGACTATCTCACTCCCATGGTGGGAGTCACGTCCAGTAGTGTGCTTCCTAACTTGGGGGAGAAAAACTATGAGTTGATCAACATGATTAAGAGGATGCAATTCCTTGGCCTACCATTTGAAGATCATGTCCTTCATGTGAATAAATTCCTAAGACTCAGAAATATAGTGAGGATCCCAGCTAATGCTCTTGACTACATTAGATTAGCTACTTTTCCGTTCTCATTGGCAGGAAAGGCTAAAGATTGGCTCTGTGACTTGCCACACTAGAGCATTACCACTTGGGACCAACAATACTTAGCGTAGTTCTTGCATAAATTCTTCCCAATGGAAAATTCTGACCAGCTAATAAGAGAAATTGGGAATTTTTCCCAACATGATCAAGAATCCTTATTTGAATTCTGGGAGCAATTCAAGTGATTGTAGAGAAGTTGTCTACACCATGGGTACTCATCCTAGAGGCTAGTACACATCTTCTATGGAGGACTATCACAACACAATATATCTTGTTTGGATGCTGCTGGAGGGGGAAACCTCATGCATAAGATGAATAATGCAACAGTGGACATTAATGATGCCATGGCTTCCAATGCCTATAATGGTACTTGTGGCAGGAGAATCCTTAAGAGGCCTACGAGAGTTCACCAGGTGGAGGTCAATTCATCCAGTTTATCTTTGACCAAAAGCTGGAAGTTTTGACTAAGCAAATGGAGACATTGATGAAGGCTCAAACTCAGAGGATGTCGCCTGCCTCCTGATAAACTCGTATTTGATTGTATTTTGATGTGAGTTTTCATGTCATATTCCTTCATTTTGATATATCTTATTTGACAAAATTCATGATTTAATGTAAGTTTGTGAAAGACAGGTGCTTAAGAGGTTTCATGTAAAAAAGAGCTAAATATCATGAATTTTTGGAGCAAATCAAAAGATCACGGTCATGGCACTTTTGTATGACCACAATAATTTTGTACGTATATTGTAATTTTGCATGGCCATAGTTATTTTGTACATTCATGGTTGTCTTTTGTGTCACCTGTCACTTAAAGATTGCAAATCTTAATTGGTAATATCTTTAATTATGGAAAGATAGAAGGAGAACCTCCACAAAATACTATAAATAAGGAATGAAGTCTCTCTCTTTTGGTAAAAAGATCTTCAGCTTTATTCTTATCTTTTTTGAATTTGAGATAACCTTGAGGGCTTTTGAGAGTTGAAGAATGTGAACTATAACAACCTAAAATTTCAATAACTGCAAATGTATGGTCAAAATATTTCTTACACAACTATTTGATGTGAGTGTTAGGTTATGTGAGATTTGATTGGTCTATATTTAAATTATTTGTATGAAATATTAATTAGAGATATTACAAAAATGTTTGGAGAGAAATGACCATATTACCCTTCATTTGAAATAGAAATTACAGAATTGCCATTGAGGTGAAAATGACGATAATGTCCTTGGATATTTTTGGTTAGATATTTTAAAATGAAAGTTACAAAAATACCCTTGGACCAAAATTACATAAATAGCCTTAGATATTTTGTTGAGATATTTTATAGTGAAAATTACAATCATACCCCTAAGGTGAGTGACAAATTACCATAGTACCCTTGAGGCAAAAATTACCAAGACACCCTTTGATATTTTGTGAAAGCTTGATAAATTACAGAGTGCCCTTGGATGGCAAATTACCAAAATACTTTGTAACAAAAAAGCCTCAGAATAGGATTTCTATGAATTTCATACGGTAATAACTTTGAAATTTTATTTAGGAGAATTCAAGCATCAGAAAAATATGGAAAAATGATAAATAGAATCTGTGGAATTTTCTCTTAATTGTAGGATGAATAGACTTATTCAATAAGATGATTTAGTAATTTTGATGGTTAGAAGCAGAACGGACCAATCAGAATTAAGATAAGAGCAGTCTTGTATGTAAGGTCTGTATAGCACTCTGTATAGACTGTTTGTGAGCAATTTATACTGTAATTAAAGTCAATTTCTTGAAAACTCTAGAATTCTATTATTTAATATTATCCTTTAGGTAGAAGAGTTCAAATTGAACTTTACTTCCTACGAGAAAATGCCATGTGTAAAGTAAAGATGAAACTAGATTCTTTTTCATTTAAAAGATGACATATGTATACAAAAGAAACCATATAATTTTCTCTTCTTAAAAGGAAATAAAACATGATATAGAAAGAGGAAAGGAAGATAAAAATCTTCCCCTTGGCTAAAGAGAATACACGTGAAGAAGAGAAGAAATAGGGCTAAGAAGTCATCATGCTTTACAAAATATTTACACAAGATAACATGAAAGGAAGAAAATCTTCTCTTCCTTCCTTGTAGGCCACGTGAAAATGGAGAAAGAAGGAGAAGCTTCATGACTTAGACAAGTGGAGGGACACTTGTAAAGAAAGTTATCATGACTTAGAAGATTTTTATAAAGGATAGAAGATATTTAGGAAAACCATTATGAGCTTAGTTAGAATGAAATGGAATGAGATGAAACTAAGTTCTAATGAAACCAAATGGGAGTAACTAGCTAGAAAGGGTAGAAATGTCCTTGAATATTTTATTATTTTCCAAACTCTATATAAAGGGAGGAAGGCTTTAAGTGGAAGTCACATTCAAGACTCCATTCTTCCATCTATTCCACGTGAAACCTCTCCTTCATTTCACTTTCATCCTTTCATTTTCAAAGCATAAAGAGACCCTACTTCCTTGAAGAATCACGTGTAGAAGCTAGTACCATTAGGAAGAGATAGACAAGCTTCATAAGAGGTTATAAGGTATGTATGGGGAAGTTTTATGATAAAGATAGTTTAAGTGTTACTTGTGTTTGAATAAGTGTTTGAAGTTCTGTGAAATATGACTTGTATCTGAGTAATTATTGGATTTAAAGTTATAGTTACATGATTGAGTGCCTGAATGAGGTTTTATGTGTTGTTGAGTGTTTCTATGAATCTCTGTACATGGATGATATGTTGTGTTTTGTACATGAGTAATAATCTGAGTTTTGTACATGATTTATGTTGATTTTCTAAGTAAATCATGTGAGACAATGATTGGAAGATTTATATTGAATATATGAGTTTATGAAAAAAATGAGATATGCAAAATGAATGAGTCTCATGTGTCTCATAAGAGTTGTCTCATAGAGGAGTTGTGTCAGATAGCTGCAGGAACTGAGTTCGAGCGTTCAGACAAGAGGAGTCTGAGCTGGGGAGTGACTCTTGCGGTGGGGAAATCACGCCACCCATGATGATCACATAAAGTGTGGTTGAGAATCCTGTGCAACACCGTGGTACCCTGACTGATCGTTTCAGTTCTGTGCCACTAGGATGAGGCTATCTTGACAGTTGGTACCACATAATAAGAGTTTAAGAGAATCATGCATCATGATAAGAGTCTAAGGGAATCATACATCATATAGAGATTTTGAGGATGTTGTTATAAATATCTGCATATTGAATATATTATGTTGCTTAAATTATGTTTATCATAAACTTACCCTATATTTTGTGTCTGTGGTTGACACTTGCTATGACCTCGATTTTATTCGGGCGAGCAGATGAACAACAAAGAGAGACCACTAGCTGTTTACAAGAAGAGGATTTTGTTTGAAGATGATATGTTTGAGGATGTATTCTTTTGTTACAAAGTGTTTTGAATTAGTTGTACTATGTAATAGAACCAGTGTCAGTTTGTAATCTTATTATATATTACTTCAGATTTATAAATATTACTCAGTAATTAAATTTTCTTGGAGTATCAGTTATTGACAAAATTTTGTTATATTCAATTGGATACTCTTAAGTAAGTTGAAAAGAATTTTCATTAAAAATCAATAATAACAAGATGGTAACTTGAGGCGTTACAATAGTGGTATCAGAGCTAGGTTTCGATCCTAGGACCTGTGGGTTATGGGCCCTGTAACGCCTCAACTTACAATCTTGTTTTTATTGATTTTTAAATGAAAATTCTTTTCGATTTGCTTAAAAATACCAAACCACAAATTTCCATTACTGAGTAATATTTATAATTCTGAAGTAACATATAATAAGAGTACAAAAGATTTTTCCTCACTGATTGATATTTATAAATCTGATGTACAATAAAATACAGACTGGTATCAATTCTATCACATAGTACAAACAACTAAAACACTTTGTAACAAAGAAATATGTCTTCAAACATAACCTCTTCAAATATTACATCTTCAAACAAAATCCTCTTCTTGTAGATAGCTAATAGTCTTTCTTTGTTGTTCATCTGCTCGCCCGAATAAAATCGAGGTCATAGCAGGTGTCAACCACAGACACAAAATACAGGGTAAGTTTATGATAAACATAATTTAAGCAACAAAATATATTCAATATGCAGATATTCATAACAACATCCTCAAAGATGCATGATTGTCTTAGACTCTTATCATGATGCATGATTCTCTTAGACTCTTATCAAGATGCATGGTTCTCTTAAACTCTTATTATTTGGTACCAACTGTCAAGATAGCCCTATCCCAGTGGTCCAAAACTAATCCGACCAGTCAGTGTCTCCCGGTGTTGCAATAGGATTCTCACCCATACTTCATGTGATCATCATGGGTGGCGTGATTTCCCCACCGCAAGAGTCACCCCCAAGCTCAGACTTCTCTTGTCTGAACGCACGAACTCAGTCCTCGTAACTATCTAACACACCTCCTCTCTGAGGCACACCTCCACTCTGAGGCAACTCTTATGAGACACATCAACATGTAGTATCAATTGTCAAGATAGTCCCATCTCAGTGGTCTAGAACTTATCCGACCAGTCAGGGTACCCCAGTGTTTCCTAGGTTCTCACTCACACTTCATGTGATGTGATTCCGTACTACAAGAGTCACCCCTTAGCTCAGACTTCTCTTATCTGAACGCACGGACTCAGTTCTTGTAACTATCTGACACACCTCCTCTCTGAGGCAACTCTTATGATACACATGAGATGGTTTCACTTATGCATGACTCATTCATTTTATCAACTTATATGTATTTTCCACATCAATCTCCAATTATTGTCTCACATAATTTACTCAGAGATTCAAGATAAATCAAGTACAGAACTTAGCTTGTTACTCATGTACAGAAACTCAACATATCATTCATATACAGAGATTCATAGAAACACTCAACAACACATGGAATTTAGAGAAATTCATAGAAACACTCAGCAACACATGAACTTCAAACACTTATTCAAACACAAACAACACTTAAACTATCTTTATCATAAAGCTTCCCTATACATACCTTATAACCTCTTATGAAGCTAAAGCTTGTCTATCTCTTCCTAATGGTGCTAGCTTCTACACATGATCTTCAAGGGAAAGTGGAGTCTCTTTATGCTTTGGAAAGGAAAGGATGAAAATGAAATGAAAAAGATGGGAGAGAGATTCACGTAAAGGTGTAGTAGGATGAAGTCTTGAGAATGACTTCCACGTAAGGCCTTCCCCCCCCCCCTTTATATAGAGTTTGGAAAATAATAGAATATTTACAAAAATCTCCTAAGTCATGATGCTTCCATTACAAGTGTCCCTACACTTGTCACGACCTTTACAAGTGTCCCACCACTTGTCATGATCTTGAAGCTTCTTCCTTCTTTCTTACAAGTGTCCCTCCACTTGGCAAATCATGAAGCTTCTCCATGGTTCTCTATCTTTCACGTGAATACTAGAGGAAGGGAGAGAAATCTTGCTTCATTTCATGTTACTTTATGTACATATGTCATTTTTGATGATGAAGAAGAATCCAATTCCCTTATGGCTTCTCACATGGCATTTTCTAGTAGGAATTCAAGTTTGATTTGAATTCTTCTACCCAAAGATAATATTGAATAATAGAATTCTAAAGTTTTCCAGAAACCTACTTCAATTATAGTATAAATTGTTCACAAGCAGTCTATACAGAGTGCTACTCAGACTTTACTTACAAGATTGCTTTTATCTTAATTCTAATTAGTCCATTCCACTTCTGACCATCAAAATTACTAAATCATCTCTTTGAATAAGTCTATACATCCTATAATTAAAAGAAAATTCCCCATATTCTACTTATCATTTTTCTATACTTTTCTGCTATCTAAATTTTCCTGAATAGAATTTCAAAGTTATCATCGTATAAAATTCATAGAAATTCTATTCTGAAGCTTTCTGTCACAAAATATTTTGGTAATTTGCCATCAAAGGATACTCTGTAATTTCATCAGGTTTTCACAAAGTATCTAAGGGTGTCTTGGTAATTTTAGCCTCAAGGGTATTATGGTAACTTGTCAGGGCATGATTGTAATTTTCCAAAATATCCAAGGGTATTTTTATAATTTCCACATTAAAATATCTAATCAAAATATCCAGGGGTATTTATGTAATTTTCACCTCAAGGGCATTTTTGTAATTTATGTTTTAAGGAAAGGGCAATATGATCATTTCTCCTCAAACATTTTTGTAATGTCTCTAATTAATATTTCACCCAAATAATTTAAATATAGACCATCAAATCCTTAATACTCACATCAATAGCTATGCAATAATAATTCATATAATCTTTTGACCATAGTTTTTGAAATTTCAGGGTGTTACAGGCCCACCACGCTTCCCCCTCTACAAAAATTTCGTCCTCGAAATTTACCTGATTCAAAAAGTGTCGGATAGCTCTTTCGCATCTCATTTTCCAATTCCCAAGTAGCATCACCATTTCCACCATTTCCCCAAATTACCTTTTGTGTTCTAAAACACAAGCTCTCAACAAGTTTTCTAAAGACTGAATGGTTCGTTTAGTTTGTCCATCAATTTGAGGATGGTAAGTTGAACTTAGTTTCAACTTGGTTCCTAGAGCTCTATGTAAACTTTTCCAAAAATCTGGATGTAAATCTAAGATTTCTATCAGATAAAATATTAGATGGAACTCCATGTAATCTCACAATCTCATTTATGTACAAACTTGTCAGCTTTTCTAAAGAATACCATAAGTTAATGGGAATGAAATGATCAAACTTAGTTAATCGATATACTATAACCCATATGGAATCAAAACCTCTAGAACTCTTGGGTAAAGTGGTAACAAAATCCATGGATATGCTATCCCATTTCCAATGAGGTATCTCTAAAGATTGTGACGTACCAGAAGGTTTCTGACATTCTATCTTAGATTTCTGGCAAACTAAACAAGAATATACATACCCACTTATTTCCTTCTTCATCCTTGGCCACCAGAACAAAACTTTTTAGATTTTTATACATTTTAGTGGCTCCTAGATGGATACTCAAGTTACTCTTGTGTCCTTCCTCCAACATTATTTTCTTAAGTTCAGGTTCATTAGGAACACCAATTCCTCCTTAATCTCAATATACCATTCGTTCCTATCTTAAATTCACTATTCCCTCCATTGGATATATTTGCTAATATGGTTCTTAAGAAAGGATCAGATCTTTGCCTACTTCCTATTTATTCAAAAATTCATTAGAAACTTGCAAAGCTCCTAATTTCATGCTCACAGGTGTAGTTTCACACATTAAACTAAAATCCCTAAATTGTTTTAACAAATCCATTTCCCTAATCATCAGTGCAGATATCATTAAAGATTTCCTACTTAAAGCATATGCTACCACATTGGCTTTTCCAGGATGGTAATTAAGCTCAAAGTCATAATCTTTCAAAAATTCTATCCATCTCCGTTGTCTCATATTTAATTCCTTTTGACTAAACAAATACTTCAAACTTTTATGATCACTAAAAACCTCAATATGAGAGCCATACAGATAGTGTCTCCAAATTTTTAGTGTAAACACCATAACTGCTAACTCTAAATCATGAGTAGGGTAGTTCCTTTCATGCGTTTTGAGTTGTTTAAAAGCATAGGCCACTACTTGGCCATTCTACACATCAACATTGCTCCCAAACCCATCTTTGATGCATGATAATACACCTTGAAGGGTTCTCTAAGATTAGGCAAAACTAACACAGGTGTTGTCATCAGTTTTTCCTTAAGGGTTTGGAAACTATGCTCACACTAAGCATCCCACACAAAAACTTGACCCTCACGAGTCAGCTTGGTAAAAGGTAAGGCTAACTTGGAGAAACCTTCTATGATTCTCTGTTAATATGCTGCCAAACCCAAAAAACTTATAATCTCAAACACAGACTTAGGACTTTCCCACTTTAGAACAACTTTTACCTTAAAAGGATCTACAACTATACAACCTTGGAATATCACATGTCCTAAGAAACTCAATTTCTCTAACCAAAACTCACACTTGGACAACTTAGCATAAAGTTGTCAATACTTAAGGGACTGTAGCACAATCCTCAAATGCTCCTCATTCTCTTTTCTAGTCTTAAAATATACCAAAATATCATCTATGAATACTTTTACAAAACTATCAAGATAGGGGTGAAAGATCCTATTCATATAATCCATAAACACGCCAGGGGCATTAGTCACATCGAAAGGCATAACTAAATACTCGTAGTGCCCATAACGGGTCTTAAAGGCAGTCTTCAAAATATCCTCAAACTTCACATGGATCTGATGGTAACCTAACCTAAGGTCTATCTTGCTACACACATATGCTCCTACCAACTGATCCATAAGGTCATCTATTCTAGGAAAAAGATACTTATTTTTAATCGTCACCTTATCCAACTAATGATAGTCTACACACAACTTCATGGTCCCATCTTTCTTCTTTACTAGCAACACTGGTGCTCCCCATGGAAACACATTCGGTCTCACAACTACTTATCCAACAACTCTCCTAGTTGTTTCTTAAGCTCAACTAACTATATAGGAGACATCCTATAAGGGCTATGGACATGGGTCCAGTGCCAGGTACCAAATCTATAGAAAACTTTATCTCTCTCGCAGGTAGTAAACCAAATATATCTTTAGGAAACACTTTTGGAAATTCTCCAACAACAAGGAGGTCACCTAGAGAAACCTTGGTCTCTACTTCCAGGTTAGACAAAATCATGTATACTTGATCTTTTCTCTCAAAGATGACAAAATTTGGTTGACAGAGATAGATATCTCATTATCGCTCATTTCAGGATTACCAAACACCAACGTTTTAAAACAATTCAACAGAACATGGTTGGAAGATAACCAATCCATACCCAGAATAACATCAATTTGGCTGAGAGGCAACAAATCAGTTCAACACAAAATTTTCCACCAGAAATTTCCACAAAACAATTCAAACACTCATCAGAAATCAAAACATACCCACTAGTTGGGGTCTCAACCACAAGCTCATCATTCAAAGAAGACACAGAAAGTTTAAGTTTCTCCACTTACAAATAAAATATAAACGAATGGGTCACACCGGAGTCAAATAGCACAAGTATCATAATACCATATTTTCCTTGGTAATGGGGAGAGTACTTCACCAATTCTTTGAACTTAGCTATATACCCAACCATAGTCATAATCCCTTGCTTACGCTCTAAGAATTCCATCACTTTCTTATTTCTAACATTCTTAGGAAAATATTTTTTCAAAATGCCCTCTTAAAGGTTTCCCAAGTCACAACTTGACCTTCAGCCTCAAAGCTTGGAAAACATCAGTTATTGTACAGTCATTCTTACTAGTCATCACTCCTTACACACATCAAATAAAAACATGGAAGGGATACTCACAACAAACAATACAATTCTACATCCACTCAATCATCACATAGAGTTGATACCTAGAAAAATTACCTATCATTCACTTATTTGTATTTTTGGCTGTTTGCCATAATGTTCCTTTGCAATTCACAAATTATCCAGATGGCCAGTCTGCTAACTTATGAATATGCATTGAAACTTATGGTATAACAAACATCAGAATTACAAACATGTTATGACCACCCAAAGAAATCTCCATGACTTATGCATCACAACATCAAACGTACCACAAATAAGGTTAAACCATCATACCTTATTCAAGTAATATCATTACCAACTTAGGCATGACCATAGAATATCCTCAAGCAACAGAAAATCATGTTAGTAATCTAACTAATAATTCATAATTTATCTTTCAAATAATTTCTAATTCCTTTAAACCTTCACAAGAAAAGATTAAAACCTAGTATGCATCTTAATTCTCCTTTCTCCTACCACCTCACTACTTAATCCTCAAAATTGAATCCCCTAGTATCTGAACCATTTATCTACATACCATTCATTCTCTACTTCTAAAATTTAATGCAGAATAGTCCCATAATAAAAATATGACAAAACATCCCAAATGTCATCAAAACCACTTTCCAAAGATCATCAAATGTAACTACATCATCACTAATATTCCAACTTATAGATCATTACCTATCTTTTGGTTTAAAGCAACATTTTCTCATCACAAAATAACCATCAAATGACATGAATCTTAAGCCTAAATGATAACCATAAATCTGCCCAATTAAGCATATAAATTAATCCAAATAATTTCTTAACTAGAGATTGAAGCCTAGCTTGCTTCTTCTACTACTACATCTTGGTAATACTGTACATGGTATACCAAAATATTATCTGGTTTTTCCGTCCCAATATATATATAATAGTCCTTCTTGCGACAAAGTTTCCTTTTTGTGGTCCAAGATATAACCATGACCTCATGCTCCTCTATTCGAAAAATCATATTATAGAAAACACAGTCCACGATTCAAAATACATAGAACATTTAACACAGAACATATTGCAGAGAAACACAGCAAACACATAACACACAGTCCTAAGGAACAACCTGACTCTGATAGCACTATTGTAACACCTCAACTCGCAATCTTGTTATTATTGATTTTTAATGAAAATTCTTTTCAACTTACTTAAGAGTATCCAGTTGAATATAACAAAATTTTGCCAATAATTGATACTCCAAGAAAACTTCATTACTGAGTAATATTTATAAATCTGAAGTAACATATAATAAGATTACAAATTGACACTGGTTCTATTACATAGTACAAATAACTGGAATACTCTATAACAAAAGAAATACATCTTCAAACAACACATCTTCAAACAAAATTCTCTTCTTGTAGACAGTTAGTAGTTTCTCTTTGCTGTTCATCTGCTCGCCTGAATAAAATCGAGGTCATAGCATGTGTCAACCATAGACACAAAATACAGGGTAAGTTTATGATAAACATAATTTAAGCAACATAATATATTCCATATGCAGATATTTATAACAACATCCTCAAAATTTCTATAGGATGTATGATTCTCTTAGACTCTTATCATGATGCATGATTCTCTTAAACTCTTATTATGTGGTACCAACTGTCAAGATAGCCCCATCCCAGTGGCACAGAACTGAAACGATCAGTCAGGGTCCCATGGTGTTGCGCAGGATTCTCACCCACACTTCATGTGATCATCATGGGTGGCGTGATTTCCCCACTACCGAGTCACCCCCCAGCTCAGACTCCTCTTGTCTGAACGCTCGAACTCAGTTCCTGCAGCTATCTGACACACCTCCTCTCTGAGGCAACTCTTATACACACCTCTACTCCGAGGCAACTCTTATGCACATGAGACACATGAATCTGATTCACTTAATGCATAACTCTTTTCATTTTATCAACTCATATTTATTTTCAACATCAGTCTTCAATCATTGTCTCATATACTTTACACAGAAATTCAACATAAATCAAGTACAGAACTCAGCTTGATACTCATTTACAGAAACTCAACATATCATTCATGTACATAGATTCATAGAAACACTCAACAACACATAAAACTTCATTCAAGCACTCAATCATGTACTATAACTCAAGTCCAACAATTTCTCAGATACAAGTCATACTACACAGAACTTCAAGCATTTATTCAAACACAAGCAACACTTAAACTATCTTTATCATAAAACTTCCCCATACATACCTTATAACCTCTTAATAAGCTTGTCTTTCTCTTCCTAAAGGTGCTAGATTTACATGTGATTCTTCAAGGGGAATGGAGTCTCTTTATGCTTTTGAAAAGGAAGGATAAAATGAAATGAAAGAGATAAGAGGAGAGTAGTTCACGTGAAGGTTATAACGACTTCGTTTAATTGACGTATTTAATCTAGTTCATTTTTTAATTAACAAAAAAAAATTTTCTACGTATTTCTTTTACGTAAAATTAATATTCGAAACCAGCTTATTTAAACTATTACGTACATAAATTCATCAACAGACGTGGTCTCTATATAGTTTAATACAACAGTCTAAATATAACAGTCCGTGTACAGTCTTCCAAAATAAAATACAGACCATCACTAAAATAATCTCATACAAATTACATAACTTCAGAGACAATACCATCAAACCAGGGCAACAATACATCAAGCCAAAATA
>PYAF01005144.1:41951-61691 GCA_007407185.1 Glycine tomentella | reverse complement strand
TACAAGCCTATACATGCAGACTTAGAAAAATCACATCGCTCTGTCTTAATCGATTACACATCGTGATAATCGATTACAAAGGATCACATGCATAATAGAAGAATCACAACTCACTGTCTTAATCGATTACATATCGTATTAATCGATTACAAAGCTCATTTAGAAAAACATGTCTGACTGGTTTAATCGATTACTTCACGGAATAATTGATTATATTGTTCATAGCCTAAACCCAGAAACTATTAGGAGCATTTTAATCGATTACAGTCTTGATTTAATCGATTACAAATGATAAATAATCGATTACAGGAGCGTGTTTAATCGATTATTTTCAGTTAGAAATCTGTTATAAATAGAACCCACTTCTCTGAAGTTTGTAACTTTGGATAATACGTATTTTGGGCTTTCACAAACATTCTGAGCTTTCGTTAGTGAGTTTCTCTGAGTTCTAAACACACTTAGCTTCACAAAATTCATATGGGTTTTTTTAATTCAAGAAGGTGAAGCCTCATTCATTCAAAGCATAAGGAAAGGACTGCATATGTGATTGTAATCTGTCTTTCAACCTGAGAATCATTCATTGTGCATTCATTCTTAGATTATCAGGTGATAGCTTTCCTTATTCTTTGAAGGTGTAATCTGTTCTTTGAATTTTTGTAAGGATTAGTCTATTGTAATTGGTTTTCTTGCAAGAGGAGATAATGTTTCTCTAAAAGAAAGCTGAGTAGTGTTCTTAGTGTGGGTTTTGGTCTCTAAGGGTCTAATAGTGTTTTAGACTTCTAAACTTTATCTAGGGTTGATAAAGAGAGGCTTGTAATTTGCTTGTAAGAATTTTTTTTTGCAATAGTGGAACTCTACTTTAGTGTTGAGTAGAAGAACTGGATGTAGCCTCATAGGGTTTCAGGTGAACCAGTATAAAAATATGTGACTAATCTTTCTTCTCACCCATTCATCTCTTAATTGCTTTGTTTGTGAATCAATTTCATTGCACAGAAGATTATCCTCTGTTTCTACTGTTCTTGAAAAGGGAAGTTGATTGAATATTGATTCTTGGTTTTTAGAACAATTTTTTAAGTGATAAAGATCCTTGGTAAACTGATTTTAAAATTTTTAAAGGGGAAGATTCAACCAATTCACCCCCCCTCTTGGTTGTTTTGAGGTATTCTATTCATTTTCAAAAATATCTTGGCTTCACAAAAATTCATATGGGTTGTTGAATTTGAAAAGTGAAGCATATTGAGTTTCAAAGAGTAAGGAAAGGGATGCTTTGAATCTGTCATTCTTTCTTTCAACCTGGTGAATCATTCATATGCATTGTGTTCATTGAATTATCAGGTGAATTCGTTCCTTATTCTTTGTGATTGTAAATCTGTTATTAGATTTTTGTAAAGATTGGCTTATTGTAAATGGGTTTCTTGCATGATGGCTAGAGATAGTGTTTCTCTAGGGGTTGCTGAGTAGTGTTCTCAGTGGGGTTGGTCTCTAAGAATCTAATAGTGTTTTAGATTTCTGAACTTTATCTAGGGTTAATAAAGAGAGGCTTGTAATATCTTGTAAGAACATTAATTTGCAATAGTGGAACTCCATTCTAGTGTTGAGTGGAAGAACTGGATGTAGCTTCATAGTGTTTGAAGTGAACCAGTATAAAAATTGTGGCTGATCTTTATTCTAATCTCTTCATCTCTTTATTGCTTCGGTTTGTGAATCAAATTATTTGCACAGAAAGATTTCAGTTGTCTATTGATTTTCTTGACAGAGGAATTTGATTGAAAAGAAGATTCTTGGTTTCAAAACATTTTTAAAGTGATAAAGATCCTGTGGAAACTCTGATTTGAAAATTTTTAATTACCAAGGTTCAACCAATTCACCCCCCCTCTTGGTTGTATTGAAGTATTCCAATCATTTTCAACATTTGCAGTTATTGAAATTTCAGGGTGTTACATGAACAACATCGTTAGAACATATCACGATCATCATTCTTGCCTATGATATGTCTATGTTTATTTTATCTAGGATTGCTAATGTTGCTCTAATCATGAGTGGCTAGTCCCCTCTAGTCCAAGGGTTATGATATAACTGTCTATTTGTACCCTTCTACTTGTTCTTAATAAATTTACTCATTTTTTATATTAATTAATTCTCTTCCTTATTTTATTGTTAATTTGAAGTCGACCATTCTAATTCTCAACCGATTGCATAATAGTGGTCATTGGTAAATCTATGTAGAGAATGTTTTACACCAAATTGCATGATCAAACTGTTTGGGTAATCTCCAATAGATTTGTTAATCTTTAATTAATTATCCATATAATTGATTTTATCCTTTGAATTAAATTGATAGATCCATGATTATTGGGGTATTGATTTAAGGCAAAGAACATCTTCTGACCTTGATCATAGGCTTTATTTGATTTTGGGAATCTATAATTAACCGGGGAAGGAATTTAATTAGGTTTAGGATTAGGGAAAAATTAGTATTAGTGAGTCATAACCCCTGATCACTCTTATCATAACTCAAAACCTTTCTTTATATCCAATTATTTTCTTTCTTATAAAAACCAAAACCATAAAAATATTTAAATCCTCTTTTTAATCATCTTTACTGTTAGTTTAATAAACTTGACTAATTGGGAATAGAACTGGTCCTTTGGGTTTGATATCTGGACTTTCGAGTCTACTGTTACTATTTCATAGGATACACTTGCCCTAGTGCAAGCCTAAGATATTTTACGCATCAAGTTTCTAGCCTCGTTGCCAGGGACTAGATGCAGAATTCCCAACTTGTTTAAGTTTGTTAAAACCAAATAGTTTTGTTTATAGAAATTATTTTATTATTTACTTAATTTTCTACTATTTATTTTTATTTTATTCTTTTATTTCTCATTGCACTTGATTTTTTTGCTTTGTTTTGTAGTGCACACAAACTAGGTCTCAAAATCCACCACTACAGTATGAACTTGAGATTAACAAGCTAATCCAAAGACTTTGTGCAGAACTTTGTGGAGAGAGAGAGAAAAAGCAATGGAAACTAATCTAACTCAGACTTTTATGGATTACCTCATTTCTACCTTTGGGGAAGCCAATACCATCCAACTTCTCGATCTACCTGAGGAGGCACATTTGACTTCAAGCATGGGTTCCTAAAAATGTTGGAGAACAACCCGTTCAATGGCGCTGCCTATAAAGATCCTATGAAGCTTCTGAGGAATTTCATCAAGTTGACCAACACGGTGAGACAGAACCGTGTACCAACAGAGTACATCAGACTCTAAGCCTTTTCTTTCTCTCTTAATTGGGAGGCATGGGATTGGTTGTGCTCACTACTTGAGAACAACATGACTACATGGAACTAGTTTACTAGTGCCTTCTTATTGAGGTATTTCTCTCCCATGAAGACAGATCAATACATCATGGACACTGAAAACTTTGTGCAAAGGGAACAAGAGAATCTACTTGACGTCTGTCAAATGTTGCAAGAGATTATCAGAAGTTGTCCGCACCATAACATTACTCAACAGAGACCGGTCCATATATTATGTGGTGGAGTGTCCTCACACAATAGGACAAGTTTAGATGTTGCTTATGGGGGTAACCTTATGTTAAAAAACCTTGCTGATGCCATCAAGATCATTGAAGATATGTGTTCTAACCCCTATAACAACTCAAGGGATAAGAGGATTATGAAGAGAGACATTAACCATGTGAAGAAAGATGATTCCCCAAATGAATTGGAAAAGCAGATGCAAGCTCTAACACTGAGGATTGATACACTAATAAGAGCTTAAGCTTAAGTCCCCGTCACTACACCTCCATTCATAACCTGTGATCAACTTTGTCGAATTGTGCATGGGACAAGAGAATGCACTAATGTGGGATTGTGCGTGGGCCAGGAGAATGCACTATTGATGACAAGCTAGTTTTAGCCATGGATGGGATCAACTTTTTTGGGGGAGGAAACAATGCTTATATTATTACCCCAACAATTTCAATCAAGGACAAAGCTTCAGGAAGAATCAAGGCATGTATAGGCCTCAAGCCATGCAAAATCAGAGGCCTAGACAAGAAGAGATACAATCCACTTTTCAATAAACATGCTTTAGTATATGGCCCAAAATTATCAGAGACTAAAGCAGGTGGAGTCCCAATTGGCTAGTATACAATCTCTCTTGTCACAAAGGTAGTCAGGCATCCATCCTTCATAGACTAAACCAAATCCTAAGGAGGAAGTGAATGTTGTGAGTACCAGGAGTGGACAACTTATGACAGGGCTAAAGATGAAGCAGAAAGCCACTCCACCACAAGAAAAAAAGGCTTTTACTAAAGAAAGCTAAGAGGAAAGCAAGAAGGGTGAAAAGGAGGTACTAACACCTCCTCAAATCAGAGTTCCCTTCCTTCAATGATTGAAAGACAAGAGTGAGGATATAAAATTTGCTAGATTTGTTGAGATGCTTAAAAGGGTGCATATTAATATCTTTTTTGCTGCGGCAATTGTTCAAATGCCAAATTATGCCAAATATTTAAAAAGAAAGTCTTTCAAATATAGGAAAGTTGGTGGACTTTGCTACAGTTGGTCTCAACAAAGAATGCACTGCTATAGTTTTAAGGAAGTTGCCACCTAAGCTTAGTGATCTAGGGAGTTTTTCAGTCCCTTGTATTATTGGAAACTTACAAATTGATAGAGCTTTATGTGATTTTGGTGCTAGCATTAATTTGATGCCTTATTCTGTCTATAAGAAGTTGGGGTTACAAGAATCCCAACCTCCTAACATTTCTTTTTTGCTAGTAGACATGACTCTTACTTATCCACAAGGAATAGTGGAAAATTTGCTAGTTAAAGTTGGAAAATTTATTTTTCTAGTTGATTTTGTGATCCTGGACATGAAGGAGGATGAAGAAATTGAAATAACAAAAATTACACTAGAAAGGAGGTTGAATAGTGTGTTAATCAAAGAGAACGAGTTTTAAAATGTTTATCACAGGTTCAAACAAATATGTGTATGCGTGTGTATATGTTGAGTTATCCATTGAAAAGAAATGAGTTTTGATAAAAAAAAATGTTTAATCGTCAAATAATTATGTAGAATGAGGTTCTAAAACAATTTTTCAAGCAAACACTTGGTTTGAAAAGAATGATAGAAAGCGCTAAGAGAATGCTTAATAAAATCGTTAAGAAGATATGTAGAAACATTTGATTTATACTGGTTCACTCAAATAAAGTTACCTCCAGTTCTCCTTTACACAACAGTAAATGGTTCCACTAATCAAAAACTTGATTACAAAACAAGTATTTTGTCCTGCCACTCCTGGCTATACAAGTATTCTGCTAGCCACTTCCGGCACTATCTTAGCCTCCCCCTGAATCTAAGAAAACTTAACACTAAGCCACTCCTGGCTTTCACAAGTAGTAGTTTGAATGAATACAAGTAGTCAATAACACTCAATGAATGGATAAATAATAAAGCTCAAGTATAATATAACTTTTCTTAGCAAAGGATAAATAATGGAAGCTTAAATGAATCGTCTAGTGATTTTTGTAGAGTTTTGTGTAATACCCTGAGATTTAAGCATGTAATTAAGCCTATGATTAAGAGTATTAATCATGCTTTAGTTCCCCAAGAGAGGGAGGCTTAAGAGAAAGCAAGAGGCTGTGTCGAACAATTGGCGCGATCCGCGTGGGGTATGGCGCGATCAGTGTGGGATGGTCGAACAGATGGCGCTAGCAGCACGGGTATGGCGCGATCAGTGCGAGAGGTGAGAATCAGTGTAATGGGTTCGAACACCTGGTGCGATCCGCGAGGATCTGACGCGACCAGCGTGGATGGTTCGAACCTGTGGCGCGGTTAGCGCGGTTGTGGCGCGGTCAGCACGGGAGCCCAAATTTGGGCTGTGGATTCGAATGGTTGGCGCGGTTGGCGTGGGTATAGCGCTAACTACGTGGGATGTTTGAGTATGTGGCGCGATCCGCGCGAGGTCTAGCGCGATCCGCGCAGGAGGTTTAATCAGGGCTGTGCCTTCGTCCAGTTTGCGCGATCAGCGCGGGGACGGCGCGATCCGCGCGAGACTCGTAGATCTGTTTTTATATAACTCGATTCAGAACACGAAAAAGGGAGAGAGAAAAGCTTCTTCTTCTTCCTTTTGCCCTAGACCTCCATTAGAGACTGGCCAAGCTTCCTAGAGCCATATATCTTGACCGAAACACGTTCCTATGGCTTATTCTAGTGAGAGAAACACACTGGAAGCTTGAATCACTCATCCTTTCTCATCAAAAACCCCTTTGAGTGAGATTTTGGAATCCCCAAAGAAGAGCTTGGAGAACTTGAGAGTGGCTGAGACCCATTGCGTGGAAAGGACACCGGAGCTCGAGGAGGTGGTCCTAGGGTCTTCTTTGACGCCGTTGAGGTAAGAAACTCAAGTTTCTCCGTTTGATTTTGAGTTTGGGGGTTTGCATGAACAGTGACCCATGTGTGATGGGGTTGGAATTAGCCCAGGGTCCTGTAGAGACTTGTGCTCAGGGGTTTGTTGTGATGATGTTAGAGCCTTCATAAATCATTATTGATGAAGTTTGATTTTGGCTCTGAGATATGCATGTATAGAGAAAGGGATTGAGTGCATGGTTATGTTGAACCCTAGAGTAGATGATAAAGCACTCTTGGGATGGTATAGATATTGTCTATGAGCTGATGTGGGCTGTATTCTTGAGCTTGGACATGATAAGGCTAAGGCATGGATGTGCTTGTGTTAGCCTGAGCAGGGTCTTAGGAGAGACTCTGGGGTCCTTGGTTAGGCTGAGAGGGATCCTAGTGAGGATCTGAGAATCACTTGTGAAGTGATTGGATATGTGTTCTGTAGAAAGGGATTGTAGTTCCTTTCGTTCTAACGGCTTAGGACCGTTGTTGACGCCCTATGTGTTTGCTTGTGTAAGACGTGAACTTGATATCTCTGGTGGTGGTAGCCACGGTACCGGGGAAGCCGGTGTGTTGCTTAGAGCAGGTAAACTCTTGGACCTTGTTTGTATGTCCTTTGCTGTGTTCCACCATGCTCCAGATGGAGGAATGGTTTTGATGTGATATATTGAATATGATTGATTACTAAACTGTATACTGTGCCCTGTGATGGGAACTGATATGTGTGGATTTGATATGTTGAGGATGTGAACTGAACCCTTTGATGAGGGAATAACATGTATTGAATGTATATGCTTAAGATGTGAACTGAACCCTTTGATGAGGGAATGACATGTATTGCTTGTACATGTTTGAGTTGTAAGCTGAACCCTTTGATGAGGGGATGGTATGTATGGTATGTATTGGCTTGATATGCTTGAGATGCAAGCTGAACCATTTGATGAGGGAATGATATGTATTGAATATATATATGCTTAAGATGCATGCTGAACCCTTTGGAGAGGGAATGATATGTATTGTGTGTGAATGCTGTGTTATGAAATTGATTGACATGATTATGATCCATTCAGCCTGTGATAGGCGTGACTGACTATAGATTGATTGTGAATTCTGAGAATTGAATGGAGATAATCCTATAGTAGTAGGATAGATGACTTGAGATTGAGTAAGACCTGTAGTGAGATGTTCCTGTGATATAGATGTAGCCTCCCGAATGGAGATGTCCCTATATCCACAGATGTAGCCTCCTCAGGCAAGTGTGTTGAGATAGGATACGAGATGTGCCTGTGATATAGATGTAGCCTCCTGAATAGAGATGCTCCTATATACACAGATGTAGCCTCGTTAGAAGGAGATGTGCCTGTTATATATATAGATGTAGCCTCTTGATTGAGATGTTCCTATATATATACAGATGAAGCCTCCGCCAGACACATGAGATGTTCCTGTTATATAGATGTAGCCTCCTCAAGTGGAGATGTCCCTTTATATACAGATGTAGCCTCATGTAGATGATTGAATCCTGGCATGAGATGTTCCTAGTATATAGACGTAGCCTCCTAAGAGGAGATGTTCCTATATAGCTAGATGTAGCCTCAGCAGGATAGAGTTGGATGTGATGATTGGCGGTATGCCATGAGTATAACCTGATTGTAGTCAAGGAGTGGTTATAGCCTGATTGTAGTCAGGTAGTGGTTATAGCCTGATTGTAGTCAGGTAGTGGTTATAGCCTGATTGTGGTCAGGTAGTGATTTCTGCTATGAACGGTTGTAGGCCGTGCTTGAGGCACCTGGTTGTGGCCAGGTGGATGAGAGTTGAGATTACTGGCTGTCTGATGATGATATGGTTGAGATTATGATTGTAATCTGAGAATGAATATCTTGGATAGGTAGTACCTATGTATATGTTGGAAAGTGAACCAGGGGAAGGAAATACCTTCAAGGGCCCTGAGTTTACTGAGATTTCATATCTCACCCCGTGTGTGGGGCTTATGTTTTGCAGGTGAATCATCAGGCGGAGCAGATAGATCCCAGGGCAAGAAGCCTATACAGGGATAGCTTGGATTTGTAAACCTTAGGCTAGATGATATGAGTATATGGCTCAGATGATTTGTATTCGCCTTTGGTTTTATTTTGTACCCTGAGGGGAGTTTATGTACAGTTTTGTATGAGACACAGACACTTGATGTATATTCACCATGTCAAATGTACAGTGTATATGATGATGGCATTTGTTGATGCCCTGTTTATATTATTGTATTCTTCCGAACTGCTTAACTCTGATGATTATTGTTAATGATTGTAATTAAGGCTGAGTAATGACCTCGGTTGTAGCTGGGGCGTTACATTTTGCATCAGAGTTATTCTCATTTTCTTGTAATAATTTTGTCGTCCTACTTCAGTAAAGGATCCATTATGAAATTAGTGTTGAGACCTTGAAATGAACATTGTCTCACACTTGGAGATAAGACTACATGGCATGCTCTGATTCGAGAGGAAAAGAACAAAAGAACAAACAACTACATGTGCTCGTTGTACTCGATGATAGCAACCCTTAAGTAATATTCTGTGTAGACCTTCTATTCTCTTCTATTTTGTCCTTTCCTTAAATTAAAATATTAATAATTCAAATAAAGAGAGGCAAACCAAAAATTCATGAGAGATAATAAGTGTACTTCCCTTTTCGATTGGCATAATTTATTCGTACTACGTTGGATGCCGATTATGTATGAAACTTATACCAATTGGACGTGAGTGTTGAACTTACTCAATGTATAACACTAGTTGATGTAAAGGAGTGGACGCTCTTGGTCTTATAACATGTTGGACGTAAAATATATTCCTCTTTGAGTATGGAAGTTCAAGTTCTTTAGTAATGTTAGTCCTATTCACTTGTCATAAACTCCTCAATATATTGATAATTTATACTCTTTGTTGACCATGAAAATCTAAGGTAGGTTTGAAATGGTTGTCTAGACTTAACAGAAATCCAAATTATTTTGGGATGACCTTCCTTTACACAAGAGGGGTTTTGATTGATCTCCGACAAGGGAAAATAATTTGGAGGTTGGGTGATGAGGAGGAAGTGTTTAAAGTGTTTGATCCAAAAATTAATTCCTCCTCCTCCCCTACATGTAATTTTGTGCAAGCCACCAACAAGATGAAAACTACTTTGCCCGAGCCTCACCCAAGTGCGGGGAAGGAAGACCCTTCAAAGAAGAAAGTCATTCCATAAAACCCTGGATGGAGTAAGAAAAATGGAGATAGCATCACCATTTGAGCTCTTGGCTACGGAGTGGATGATTATACTGGAGGATCAATGCAAAAAGGGAAAATACCCTATTCTAGGGTGGTTGATTTTCCCCCATTTTCATCCATCAGGCTTGAGGCGTTAAACAAGCACTTCTTACGAGACAACCTGATTTATGTTACGGTTTCTCCTTATCCTAGTCTTTTATTTTTCTGCTTTGTTTTAGTACATTATATGTTTTCAGTACATCTTCCATTTTCATGCATTTTTCATTTTTCATTTAGTTGCATTGAGGACACTGGACTATATAAGTTTGAGGAGGGGTATCATTGCTTTCCCAACTTTGAGCTCTCTGTGATATATGTAAATTCTTACTTTATTATAGTCCCATCATTATGTAAAAAATTCTTGTTCTTGGGTTTATAATTTTGTGTTTTCAGTTATTCCCTTTATATATAAAAAACAATTGTGTGTGTATTGGGGAAATTTAAGTTTTCTTCAGGAGGGAACATTAGCATGCATGATTGTGAACTATTCTTAGAGCTACCCTTAGAGATATGAATATTGAGTTTTGATTCTTTTGGTGTGGGTGAATTGATCCTTTGATTAACATTGTTTTATTCTCTAATTTGACATGCATATCCTTCAATAAATTCAAAATTTTCTGAAAAGATAAGACTTTCATAGGCTTTCTTGAGACCTATGAATTGTTGTGATTAGTTTTTCCCCTAGTTGACCACTTTGAGCCTGAATGATTGATTCTTTTTGGTCCTTGAATTATATTGTGTGAATTATTTATATGAGGAAAAAGGGAAGCTAATACACATGGAAGGTTGTGCCAGTGAATAAATCCTAAGTCTTTCTCTCAAGTGAATTCAAAGACATAAAAGGGGTTGATGAAAAAGAAATAGAAAAAAAGAAGAAAAGAGAAAACAAAATCAAAAATAAGAAAAGAAAGAGTGAAGGAAAAGAGATTAAAAGTTAAATGAAAAATAAAAGTGAAAAGATAGGTAAAAGTTTCCCTTATTTCTGAGTGTTTTCATATAATTGAGTGGAGTCCTTTTATTAGCCTATTTCTTTCAGTACCTACCTTACATTACATGTCTAACCCTACTACAACCTAACATGTCTCACTTATTTAGGATTTTTGGATTTATTTGAGTTGAGTTAATTGATTTACAATTGTGAACTTGCTTATTGAATTGTTATCTTGAGTGTAACTATCTATTTGTATAACACTTTAAAATAGTGATAGATGGTGAGCAGAGTGAACTTGAAGCTCTTTAAGACTTTTCGCAGGTTAATTATAAGCTTAATAGATTCCTGGGTAAATTTTTTATGCTTCATTATGAGTTTTTATGCTTCATTCCTGGCAACAATAATTTTGTACGTGTGCAATAATTTTTTATGTTTGTGGTTTGCTATGTTAGCTATCACTTAAAGATTGCAAGGATCACCTGCTAGATTTAAATCCTAATTGATAATATTCTTTTATTAAAGAAAGATAGAAGGAGAAAAACCTCCACATAATATTATAAATAAGGAATGAAGCCTTTCTTTTGGAAAAAATATCTTCAACTTTATTCTTATTTTTTATGAATTTGAGAGAACCTTGAGGGCTTTTGAGAGTTGAAGAACATGGACAACATCGTTAGAACAAATTGTGATCATCGTTCTTGGCTATTGATATGCCTATTTTTATTTTATCTAGGATTGCTAGTGTTGCTCTGATCATGAGTGGTTAGCCCCCCTAATCAAAGGGTTGTGATGTAACTGTTCCTTTGTGCCCTTCTCCTTGTTCTTAATGGAATTCCTCAATATTTTATGTTAATTATTTCTCTTTCTTATTTTACTATTTATTTGGAACTGACCATTCTATTACTCAGTCGGTTGCATACTAGTGATCATCTGCATGTAATTGGTAGATCTATGTAGAGAATGTTTTGCACCAAATTGCGTGATCAAATTGTTTGTATAATGTTTGATAGATTAGTTAATCTTTAATTAATCATCCTTAGAATTGATTTTATCCTTTGACTTAAATTGATAGATCCATGATCATTGGGGTATTGATTTATGGCAAAGACCATCTTTTGAGCTTTTTCATATTAGTTGATTTTGGGAATTAGTAATTAACTGGGGAATGAATTTTATTAGGGATAGGATTGGGAAAAATTGGCACTAGTGAGTCACAACCCTTGCTTATTGTTGTTATAACTCTAAACCTCTTTTATATTTATTTATTTGTTTTCTTATAAAAATAAAAACCATAAAAATATTTAAATCCTCTTTTTAATATTTTAATAAACTTAACTAATTGGGAATACAATTGGTCCTTTGGGTTTGATATCAGGACTTTCGAGTCTACTATTACTAATGCGTAGGGTTCACTTGCCCTTGTGCGAGTCTAACATATTTTACGCATCAAGTTTGTACTGCCGTTATCGGGACTAGTTGCGAAATTTCCAACTAGTTTAATTTTGTTAAACTAATTAGTTTTGTTCATAAAAATTCTTTTATTATTTATTTAATTTTCTACTATTTTTTATTTTATTCTTTTATTTCCCGTTGCACTTGATCTTCTCCTTTGTTTTGTAGTGCACACAAACAGGTTCCAAAATCCACCACCGCTATACGAACTTAAGATTAAGAAGCTAATCCAAAGACTTTGTGCAAAACTTCGTGGAGAGAGAGAAAAAGCAATGGCAATTGATATAACTCAGACTCTTATGGATTACCTCACTCCTACCTTTGGGGAAGCCAATACCATCCAACTTCCCAATCTACCTGAGAGAGTCACATTTGACTTCAAGCATGGGTTCCTATAGATGCTAGAGAACAACCAGTTTAGTGGCGCTGCTCATGAAGATCCTATGCAGCTTCTCTAGATTTATAGAAATGACTAAAATGCTGCATATCAACATTCTTTTTGCTAAACCCATAGCTCAAATTCCAAAGTATGCTGAATTTTGAAAAGAAATTATTTCAACAAGCATAGATTGATGAATTTGAGATTATTGGCCTATCTGAGGAATGCTCTGTTGTAGTACTGAGAAAGCTACCCCCTAAGGTTAAGGACCCTAGGAGTTTTACCCTCCCTTGCACTATAAGAAACTTTTACTTTGAGAAATGTTTATGTGATAAACTTTTACTTTTAAGAAAATAGGCATGAGAAACTAAGCCCACAAACATTGCACTATAACTTATTGACAATTCTATTGTCTATCCCAAGGGTGTAGTTGAGGATGTGTTGGCTAAAGTGGACAAGTTCATCTTTCCAATTGATTTTGTGGTGCTAGACATGGATGAGGATGTTCCAATCATATTGGGGTCCATTTATGAATACCTGTGACATAGTCATAGAGGTTAAGCAAGGAAAGTTCACTTTAAGGATCAATGAGGAGTAAGTTGTTTTTAAATTGTCTGATATTGTGAAAAAAAAAACATGCTTCTTTTTCTGCCTATAATTTCATTTTGGTAAGAGATCCCATTGATGGTTTGGTGGAAGCCTCATTCTTAAGTGTTGGGATGGAGCGCCTCTGGAAAGACTTCTTACTGATGAGGACTTGGATCGAGAATTGAGCTGTGATGTGAAGGAGATAATGATGTTCCTCCAAGCTCAAACTAATGCCAAATTAATGAGAAATCAAAGGTTTAAAGAGTTGAAAATGAGTAGTGGGCCAAAGCCTAAACCCTCAATTGAGGAACCTTTTGAGGGTTTTACAGGACAACAAGGAGGCCTTTGGGTGGACCATTCATGAAATCAAGGGTATTGACCCTATAGTGCTGCACCCATAGGATTCATATGGAAGAAGGCCATGAGCATAAGTGGTTTCCTAAGAGGAGGCTCAACCCCAACATGATAAAGGATGTGAAGGGAGAGGTGCTTAAGCTGTTGGATGCAGACATCATCTACCCCATCTTCGAAAGTGAATAGGTAAGTCTGGTCCAATGAGTCCCTTAAAAGAAGGGCACCACAGTCATGGAAAATGAGTAGAAATAGCTCATAACAGTAAGAAATACTACCAGGCGACGAATGTGCATTGATTAAAGTAAATTTAATGAAGCCACCTAGAATGACCATTTCCCTCTTCCATTTATTGATCAAATGCTTGAAAATCTTTCTGATCATGTTTATTATTGTTGCCTTGACGGGTATTCTAGCTATCTACAAGTGCCATTGGCCAACAAGGATCAACACAAAACCACTATTACATGTCCTTACGGGACATTTGCATATAAACAAATGCCTTTTGGTTTGTGAAATGCTCCTGCAACTTTTCAAAGGTGTATGATGGAAATTTGCTCTAACTTGATTGAAAACAATTTTGAAATATTTATGGATAACTTTTCTATTTTCGGTCAATCTTTTGATGCCTATTTGAAAAATTTAAATGTCATTTTGAAAAGGTGCAAAGAGACAAGATTGGTGTTAAATTGGGAAAAGTGTTAGTTCGTGGTGCGTGAGTGCATTGTGCTTGGACAACAAGTGTCCTCTATTGGTATTGAGGTTGACCCCGCTAAGGTGGAGGTGATTACAAAATTGCCTTCGCTCAACTATGTTAAGGCGGTGGGAAATTTTCTCGGTCATGCTAGCTTCTACAAGAGGTTTGTGAGGGATTTTTTTAAAAATTTACACAAACAAATTAATGACCTCCTAACTAAAGAGTCCACTTTTGTTTTTTCTTATGAGTGTTTGAGTTCTTTTAATCTATTGAAAGAACGCTTGATTAGTGCTCTTTTGGTTGTTTCCCCTGACTGGTCATTGTCATTTGAATTAATGTGTGATGGTAGTGACACGACTGTGGGGGAAGTTCTGGGCCAAAAAAGAGAGAAAGTGTTTTATACCATCTACTATGCTAGCAAGACGCTAGATGAGGCCCAGAAAAATTACACCACTACTGAAAAAGAGCTTTTAGCAGTTGCTTTTGCATTTGATAAATTAGGCATTACTTGATTTTGTCTAAAGTCATTGTTTTCATTGACCATTGTGTTATTAAGTTTTTACTTATTAAACAGGATGTCAAACCTAGGCTGATTAGGTGGATACTGTTGCTTCAGGAATTTGACTTGGAGATAAAGGACAAGATGGGGTTGGAAAATTTGGTGACAGACCATTTGTATCGCCTTGACCCCTTTATTCGGCAACCTGCTGAGATGGAGCAATACATGAGACATTCCCTAATGAGCACTTGCTAGTTGGGGCTACTCTACCAGAAGCACCTTGGCATGATGACATTGTAAATTATTTAGCAATGCAAGGTGTTTCCTCTTGAGTTCAAATTCCAGGTGAGGAAAAGATTGATGGCGGAGGCTAAGCAGTATCTTTGGGATGACCCCTACCTTTACAAGGTTTGTGGGGGATGATGTAGTAAGGTGTTGTGCACTTTATGAGGAGGTAAGTTCCATTCTCCAACATTGTCATTGTTTAGAGGCTGGGGGCCTCCATGGTCCCACAAGGACAACTCACAGAGTTTTCCAATGTGGCTTCTTTTAGCCCACCCTTCACTTGGATGCAAATAATTATGCGATGTCTTGTGATAGTTGTCAATGCACTGGTGCTTTGTCCAAGCGCCTTGAAATGCCTCAAAATAATATGGTGGTAGTAGAATTATTTGACGTGTGGGGAATTGACTTCACGAATCCTTCCGGCAAATCTTTTGGTTGTGAATATATTCTGGTTATTGTAGACTACATGTCTAAGTGGGTAGAGTGTTAGGATTTTTGCAGCAAGTGCACCGTGTTATCGTTGCAAGTTACAAATTTATAAAGTTCGTCTGCAAAGGAATTTGAGTTTACTTTGGTTAGTTTAAATCTTTACCAGTTTAGTAGTCTATGTACAGATGATTAAAGCGAAGGTTCATTTGTGTGATATTGTATCATAAAACAAAGATATAATTATGGAAGTAAATAAACGAGTTCAAGTCAAGGAAGCGTACGATTGGATTTCGTCTTACTTATCCCTTTGATTAATTCTACCTATGCATTATTTTTCTATTCTTATTGACACACACGTTTAAGTAACCCTAATTCGATTCCTCGCAATTAAATTCTTAAGGCTATTTTACTAAATAGCGATTCCTCGCATATTTAATTAAATACCCAAGCATTAAGATTATATTCACGTGTTTAATGTGATCAAAACGTTATGCACTAGTCCTAGCAACGCAACGTGATGAGTGAAATTATTCGGTTCAAACCCTAAATTTACTTTCCAGTCGCCTTTAGGGTTTAAATTCATGATACTAGCGATCACTTAGCATCAAGCATTAAGCATAGAATAAAGTCACCAACAAGAAATAGGATAATGCATAGAAATTAAAAAAGCATAGGGATAAGAAGAATACGTCCAATCCTAGAGAAGCTTAGGCGAGCATCAGAATAACTTCCTCAAGAGAATCACCGATGAAGTAGCTTGTCATCGATCCTCTTTTCGGCAGAGTCTCCACTACAAAAACTCACTTTCCTCACTTCCCTAACTCTCTACTATAACCTAGAAGTATTCCTAAGCCTAAAACATGAATTAAGGAGCTAAAATGGTACCCAAGAACATGCCTTACTTCCAAAATCCGTGGGGTATTTATAGATGGAGGTCCTGTTTGCTTCCACTCGCCCAGGCGGCCAATTCCTTCATGTTTTGCTCGCCTGGGCGAGCTTAAGTTATCTTTTTGGGAAATGTTGCTCGCCTGGGCGACCAAATTGGCCTTAGGGAGCTCACCTGGGCGAGCTTAAAACTTAATGTTGAAGAAAGCTTTGGGCCATGTCAGTTTCTGGGCCTGGAATGCTTGTTGCACCTCCCATTCTTGCTATGTAAGTCTTCCTTGCTTGGTTTGCTTTATTCAGAGCTTCAAAAATCTATGGAGTCTATCAAAATACAAAACATGATTAGATTAATCTTCCAAAACAACTTAAAAACAAGTACTAGATGCTATTTAACTAGGTTTAGGGAAATTTATAAGCTAAGTTAATGAAATCAAAAGATAAGTGCCAGTATTTAAAACATGAATTTTACTGAAATGTGACACTTATCATAGAGGTGAAAAATAAAGGAACACTTCAAAACAACCAAGAGGGGGGGTGAATTGCTTGAACCTTGATAAACACGTTGTCGACATGCACCAAAACAATTTTACTAAGCTAATTCTGTAGCACAGAGCTAACCTAGGTCGACTCAGAGACACGATCAATATGGTTTTAGCTTCAAATCATTGGTAATAATAAGGGGTTTTTGTCAAACAGTTGGTATGCGTAAAGTAAAAATGCAAGAACACAAACTAAAATTAAAGAACAATGCAAAGATTAACAAGATTATCAAGGAATAAAGTAAAACAGATGAGAAAGCATCAATCCAATTCACTAACCCAAACTATTTGAATCATCATCATTCCCATAAGTTGATTCTAACATGATCATTCATTCAATCTCATTAGAAGTTGTTCAATCGAATTAACCCCTAATTTAATTGAAACCACAACCCTAATTGAAATATCATCCAATTAATTCTGTGATTATCATTTGAAATTAAGACATGAATCCATAATCCTAATTCACTTTCAATCCCAAATGCATTCATAATCATGAAAACATAGTAGAGATTGAAGAAGAAGGTGAATATTCAAGTAGAAATCGAAATACCGAACCAGAACCCCAATTCTTCTCTTGCTTGAGTTAGATCCTTGGATTGATTAGTGATTTAGCCTCCCATGATGATCACCAAGGAAAGCCCCGTGAAATGAGTGCAGAAAAATGGAGGAATAGCAAAATGGAAATGAAGAAGATGAAGAACAATGAAGAACACTTGAGAGAAAATGAAGAACAAGCTTTTGATCCTAAAAACTAAAGAAAAGAAATGTAAAAGTTGTTTATTGAATTGTAAGTGTGATGTCCAAGTTTCCCTAAGTCACTAATACATATAGTCACTAAGTTTTGAAAATAAAATGGGTCACAAACAAGCCCAACAATCTAATTATTTGCTATTTACAACCATGAAAGTCAAATTCCCAGCCCAAAATTACAAGTGCAGAGGTGCAAACTTCCAAGCTTAAAATGACCCTCTAAATGACAGAATTGGCCTCGGGCTACTTCTAGCAAACTTGTAGATCTTTTCGTTATCTTTCCAGGGACTCCTAGAATGCTCCATTCAGAGATCGGTAGCACCCTATAGGCCCTGCACAAGTCAGATACATCAAGTGAGCCAAAAATCCGAAAATACGCAACAATTAGCAATTAAGCCCACTTAAAAAACTGAATTAGAATAGGAAAATAAAGGTCAAAGAGAGGTCAAATAAGCTAAGAAGGATAGAAAAATATTCAACTAAAAACCCTCTATCAAACCTTGTCCAATTAAAATTTTAAAATCAGAGTTACCACAGGATCTTTATCACTTTCAAAAATTGTTTCAACACCAAGAATCAATATTCAATCAAATTCCCTTTCACAAAGAATAGAAAACAGAGTATAGAATTTTGAGCAATGATATTGATTCACAAACAAAGTAATTAAGAGATGATGAGATTAAGAGAAAGATTTGCCACAAATTTTATACTGGTTCACCTCAAACAGTATGAGGCTACATCCAGTTCTTCTACTCAACACTAGAGTAGAGTTCTACTATTGCAAAAATATCCTTACAAGCAATTATACAAGTTTCTCTTTATCAACCCTAGATAAAGTTCAGAAGTCTAAAACCCTATTAGACTCTTAGAGACCAAAACCCTTTGCCAAGAACACTACTCAGCAAAAACTAGAGAAACACTATCTCTACACTTGCAAGAAACTCATTTACAATAGACAAATCTTTACAAACAATTCAAAGAACAGTTTACAACTTCAAAGAACAAGGAAAGATGTAACGCTTATCTTTACCCTCTCGTGCTTGGTTTATTTTAGATAAAATATTGTGTTCGCTTTGTATTAGAATCAAATTAGTTATAAATTTTTCACGAAAATTCCTTTTCTCGTTGCTTGCAAGTTTTGTGTAATTTATTTGTAACAACCGCGACTTTCCCTTACCACGATTCATATAATTATAGTCCATTAATACAGCTGAAATTATTAAACAGTCCAAGTACAGTCCCAAATAATTCATCACCAAATAGATTACAAACAGCTTAGTATAGACAGCGCAGCACCAAATGCAGATCAAAGTGTAGATCATCAAAACAGAAAATCATCACACAAGCTTCAACACATCTTCTCGTACATCATCCCTATCACTGTTCCTCTGCTTGCCCAAATAAATTGGGCTCATCACAGGTGTCAACCACCGACACAAATAGGGGTAAGTACATGATAAACAGAATTTAAATATAAACAGACATAAATATACATAAAGAGTTAAATAATAATACAGAAGATTATTTAATACGTTTACTAAAAATTTGATTATTATTTCCTCAACACATGTATTAAACCATCTCTTTTCTTCACACACACTCGTCATGAAATGAAAGAAAATGCATGCTCATCTTATTACATGATGCATGACTGAGATCTCAGCAACATCTAAATAATTGTGGCCACTGTCAGATAACCCCACCCTCACCTTAGTGGAACGAACCTATCCATCCCGTCAGGGTAGCCCAGTGTCGCGTAGGAGTCTCACTCCCATCCATGTGATCATCATGGTGGTGTGGTTCCCCACTGTCTCAACTACCCCCAAGTTAAAAACACGTGTGGAACTTAGTTTAGTTATCTGAGACATACACCTCTTTACAAGGATCGTCTCATCGTCTCAAATTCTACCCCACCGGGTAGGTGCACATGGAATGCATGAATGATTCATTTTTTATCTTGTAAATTATTATTTTATGTTCATCACAACTTCACAGATCATCATCCCCGCCTCATCTCAACATCTCAGAGTCATCATCACAGTCTCATCTCAATATCTCAGATCATCACATGATATACTTCTCAAATCATTTCAATCATCTTGAATCACCTCTTTAAATAATTTCCCATCGTCATGAATCATCCAACAATATGTCACTTTTATTATTAAGGATTACTTAATAACATATAAGTTTTATGTATTCATCTTCATGAAACATTTTCCAAGACACATAAAATAAACACCATTAATAAT
>PYAF01005144.1:30860-41851 GCA_007407185.1 Glycine tomentella | reverse complement strand
ATAATATCTCTAGCTGTCTACGTATTTTACCAAAGGAGACAACATAAGATTTTTCTTTAATTATCTTTTACGCATTAATTACTTTCTTATTGGTCCGTTTCACTTTTAATTATTAAAATTACTAATTTAACTTAATAAATTAGTCTATTTATCTCATAATTATGAGAAAACTCCAAAGATTATGACTATCCTTTCCATATATTTTTCCGATGCTTAAAATAGCCTGAATTGAGCTCTATTCCAAAATATGTATTAAAATTCATATAAATCCTATTGTATGGTTTCTTATCACCTAATTAGTTAATCATTGATCATTTAAAGGTATTCTATTCCATACTCAGGTTCCCACAAAATTTCTAAAATCATCTGGTCATTTTTGACCAAAAGGGTATTTTGGTAATTTCACCACCTACCCTAGGGGCAAAATAGTCATTTTCAAAAATGTTCAAGGTATCTCTGTATGTATCACCCTAAGGGTATTCTGATCATTTTCCAACCATCTAAGAGTATTTATAACGTCTTCCTTCAAATATCTTGTTAGAATGCCTAGGGGCAATTTGGTCATTTTCAAAATATCTAGGGGTATTTTCGTCCTTTTCCCTAATTTCTTCTGTACTGTCTTCAGTTAATGTCTTACCCCAAGAATTGACTGTGATTCCAAAATTTTGGGGTGTTACAAAAGATATCACCTGATAATCCAAGAATGAATGAACAATGAATGATATTTAGGTTGAATAGCTGATTACTAACTCAATGCATTCCTTTCCTAAATCTTTGAATGAACAATGAAGCTTTTTCTTCTTGATTCACCAACCCATGTGAATTTGTAAAGCTTCTAAGTGTTTAGAATCTTAGAATTATCACTAATAAAGGCTCAGAGCATTTTTGACTGCTTACAATTCGTAAATCTCAAAATATTCAAAAGTTACAAACCTTAGCCTAAGAGGTTCTATTTATAACAGCTTTTTAACTGAAAATAATCAATTAACCACGCTCCAATAATCGATTGTTTCGCATATGTAATTGATTAAAACAAGATAGTAATCGATTAAAATGTTTATAAAATGTCTTGAGTTTCAAGAACGAACCATTTAATCGATTATTCCGATATGTAATCGATTAAGACAGAGATATATGGTTTTCCAAGATAAACTATGTAATCGAATGAGGAAATAATGTAATCGATTAAAATGATCTTGAAGCTTTCTGGGTTTTGACTAAGAACAATATAATCGATTATTCCATGAAGTAATCGATTAAGACAGTCAACATGTCTTTTTCTAAGATACATGTACATGCATGTAATCGATTAGCCATATATTGTAATCGATTAAGACAGAGAGTTCCATCTTTTCATAAAAAGCCTGAGTAATCGATTAAACAGATATGTAATCAATTACAATGATCATGTTTTGTTTTTTAAAAGAACACGAAGAACAAAATAATCGATGCTCCTATTCTTGTAATCGATTATTTATTAGCAACTTAATTTTTCCAAAAACTTTTATTTTCTAAGTGCCTTTCTTTTACTTAATCAATTACTTCAATGACCTTTAAATGAATGATTGATGCATGATGTGCACACTTGGATTATCAGATCATATACTCCCTTTTACAATTTATCAAATTGATTCTTCAAGCTTTCCTTTGAGCATTTCCTTTGTGCATGTTTGAAAGTCCAAATCTTGAAGCTTGATCCTCGTTCCTTGATACTTGGCTTCACTAGAATCAACAAGAGGTACTAGCATTACCCACTAATGATGCTCGTAGTGTAACAAAATTTTTGAAATAGAATATTTTTACACGCATTGGTACATTGCAAGCAATCATTAGTGATGGAGGAACACACTTTTGCAATAAACTTTTTGATAGCCTTTTGGCTAAATATAGTGTTACTCATAAGGTTGCTACTCCTTACCACCCTCAGACAAGTGGTCACGTTGAGGTGTCTAATAGGAAATTGAAGAGGATTTTGGTGAAAACTACGAGTGCATCCAAGAAGGATTAGTCATTGAAATTGGATGACACACTCTAGGCTTTCAAAACAAATTTTAGGACTCTTTTTGAGATGTCTCCTTTTAGGCTAGTATATGGGAAAAATTGTCATTTGCCTATTGAACTTGAGCACAGAGCCATGTGGGCTCTGAAGTTTCTAATTTTGATCTTGAGCTTGTAGGTAGGAACAAGTTGTAGCAGTTGAATAAGCTCGATGAGTTCAGAATCAATGCTTTTGAGAATGTAAAGCTATACAAAGAGAAAACCAAGAAATGGCATGATCAGCGCATAAAGAAATGTTAGTTCCATGATGGAAAAAATATTAGTTTACAACTTATGCCTCCACCTCTTTTTAGGAAAATAAATCTTAAGGTGGTATGGTCTCTTCACAGTGGTGAAAGTATTCCCATATGGAGTACTTGAGCTAAAAAAACAACAACAAGGACACATTTAGGATCAATGACCATAGAGTCAAGCTTTATGAGGAGGCATTGCTTCAAGTGCACTTTTATTGTGCATTTCCAGGGGTGAGTTTTCCTCTATAACTCGTCCGACTCAGGACATTAAACAAGTGCTTATAGGAGGCACCCTATGAAAAATATCATTTTTCATACAACATATTTAAATTTAGTAAAAAAGACCTTAACCAATGCTTAAGGTGTGGCATCTCCAGGAAGAGCTCATAGGGCAGCATCAGGCATTGGATTCCCCCCACCATAGACATCATTTGGGGAAGATTCTCTTATGTTAGTATTTTCATCCATGTTTTTTTATTTTCAATTCTAGAAGTGACTTAGTCCCTTTCATTTTTATGGTCTCTTGCTTTCATTTTATCATTTCTTGCATAAGGACCTTGCTTCATTTTAGTGTGGGGAATGGGTTTATCTAAATCATTATACTGCCCACTTGTTTTGATATATGTTGTGTGGTTCTCTAGCATTTATTCTGGCTCTTTTTTTTTTATTTTAAAAATGAAAGCATGAAAACATGAAAATGAAAGGGACTAACTAAATCCTAGAACTAAAATAAAACATGAATGAAAATACTAAAAAAATACATAAAAGAACTTCCCCAAATGATGTCTATGGAGGGGGGAATTCAAAGTGCTCAAAACAACTTACGCATCCAAGTAGCGGTGATGGTGGCATGAGCGTCAAAGCATTGAGAGAGAATCCAATGCCTAACGGTGGCCTGTGAACTCCTTTTGGAGATGGTCCAATCGATGCATAATCAACAGATAATCCATTGGTGGATCCTTATGCACTCGTGGATCCTCAGGCACCAATGGATCTGCAGGCTGAGGCTATGCCCACTACGCAGCCATATCAATCTCATCTTCCATGTTTGGCTTTGGTACTTCTCCTTTGGCCACTGCTACCTCTGGCCTTATATTATAAGTGCTAGTTTTGTTCATGCCAATCAATGTTGTCTAGTGCAGTGGGTCCATAGGAATGCGACCTTTATAATCCGTTGCTATGGGTCGGTACCCATAGTGAAATACCAGACCCAAGATGAATAAGCCTAAGTGAGGTAGCCCTAGTCCTTCTTGCTCTTCTTCTTCCCCTACTCCATGCAATGTAACAAAAAGAACATACTCATATTTGATCCGATGAATCTCAAGGGTAGCCATGGCCTACAAGACATACAACTCTCCCTTGAAGACAACCCCCTCCCTGTTTGTCCTTCCGTGAATGGATTGGGCTATCCACCTGTGTAGCATATGAAGTAAAAGATGTCTAAGGGTAGTGGCCATCAAGAAATGAGCTTCATAGGCAGTGGTACCATTATCGAGGAATGCCTGCGATAATCCCTCAGTGAAACCTTCTGATGGATGCAGCTCATCACTGGTGTACTCATTTGTCAACACCTCATCAGCTATAGGGAATCCAACATTATATTTTGATAGTGTTATGTGGCACTCAAATCCTTCAATCTGAAACTATACCATCACCTCTTGATCACATGGTGCTAGTAGAGCCCACATGTTGCAAGGAACTCCAAAGCGGGTCCTCTATATGTGGGTTTGATGACCTACAAGACGCACTCCTATCCAATCTTTTGGATGAAGAGAGTAATGTAGTGGATAAGTCTGCATGGTAGCGGACCTCATCAAGTAAGTAACCTCATTGCAACTATCCCATAAGTCTGTAGTTCCCAATATCGCTCATGATAACAAGGTTGTACTGGTGGTAGATAGGGTTGGCAAAATGGGTCTGGCTCGCCGGGCCAGCCAGCTTAGCCTGCGAAAAATGCTGGTTGGTTGATAATATCAGCGCATTGATCAAAAGCGGGGTGGGCCAGCCCGCCGAGCCAATATTATTTAAATATTAAATATTAAAATTAAATAGATATATTTAACATATTTTGAAATAGGCATATTCTTTTAATTTATGCTCTTTTGCACTCTCAGCGTATTCTAATTAACTTCTAAGTTTTAATATTAAAATGTTTATGATAATGATACTTTCAAATAGTCTTTCATTACTAGCATATTACACTTTAGACAGTTTACATCCATAAATTTCATTTACAAATGGTGTTATTTTGTAAATTATCACATGGCATCATTTATTTAGCATTAGTTTTAAATTATTTTCTTTTATTTAAGTGTGTTTTTTTTAATTATCACATTTGTATTTTTTATAATTTTTTTTGTATTTTTTAAAAAATTAACTTATTTTTTATGCGGGCTGTCCTACTGTCCCGCGTTAAAGCGGGGTAGGCTAATATTTTCAGCCCACTTTTCAAAAGTGGGCCAGCCCGCCCTGCCCAGCATTTTTGGGTGGGCGGGCTGGCCTGCTTTGCCAACCATAGTGGTAGAGGTGCCTTAAGCTCATCACATTGTGGAGGAGTAATAGCATGAGCATAGGGACCAGCTGCTCTGCCACTCTTATGGCAATGATGGAAGGCCATGATCCTACAAAAGTGAGAAAAATATGAAAAGGGATGAACATTAGAAAAGGAAACCAATGAACATTTTTTTAAGCATGACCATGATAAATATGTGTGAATGCATGAGGGGCGACCCCTAGCATGGAGTGTGCTTAGGGTCATGCATGGTGAATGAGTAGTTCTATATAGCACGACCCAAAATGTTCATGCATGCAGAAAATTAAAGAGAGAAAAGAGAAACCTAAAGAGAGGGTGGCTTAGAGAGAAAGAGAGAAAATTTTGAACATGAGGGAGAAAATGGGTCTGGGGGTGTGCTTGGGTCATGCAATGGTGCACGCCTTCGTGCATCCCTAGCCTTTTATAGGACAACCCCATTAACTAAGCACAAGGTCGTGCTTAGTAGCACTGGGTTGTGCTTGAGCACATGCGTGACCCCATGCTTCTTGGGAAGGAGCTTGATAGTTTACAAAATGCTGACTATTTTCCATGCCCCGTGCACACCTTAAGCACTGGATCATTCTTGTTATTTTTTTCTTAAAATTATATGTGCAGTATGAAAAAAGGATATTTTTTACAAGGTGCCTCTTGGAAGTGCTTGTTTAACGTCTTGAGATTGTTGAGTTATTAGAGGAAAATTCACACCTAGAAATGCACAATACAGTACACTTGAAGCAATGCCTCCTCATAATGCTTGACTCTGTGGCAATTGATATGAAAGGTGCTCCCATTGTTGCTTTTTAGCTCAAGTACTCCAAATGGAAATACTTTCACCATCGTGAAGAGAACATACCACCTTGAGCACAATTTTCTTGGAAAGAGGTGAAGGCGTGAGTTGTACACTAATACTTTTTTTGTTCTCATGGAACTCACACCTCTTCATGCACTAATCATGCCATTTCTTGGTTTTCTCTTTGTAGAGCTTGGCATTCTCATAAGCATTGAGTCTAAACTCATCTAGCTCATTCAACTGTTGCAACCTATTTTTATCTACATGCAAGCTCAGGATCCCGATGAACCGAGTATTCCCTCAAGAGCCAAATTTACTTGTACCGCACAAGGATGTAAAATATAGGAACATTTCACACTTAACCAAGAGGAGGGTGATTTGGTTAGTCTTGGTAAATTAAAATTTTTCTTAAACAAAATCAAAGTTTTCCCTTAGGATCTTTATCACTTTTGAACCCAAGAAACTTTATTCAATCTAATGCTCAGTCCAAGGTATTCAATAGCTCAAAACTTAGTTGATAAACAAAGTCACACAACCAAGAAAGCAGAATATAACCAAGATAAAGACAAGAATCAATACACAAAAGATTTATACTGGTCCACTTCAAACACTATGAAGCTACATCCAATTTTCTTCCACTCAACACTAGAATGGAGTTCCACTATTGCAATTTTCTGTTCTTACAAGTAATTACAAAGTCTCCCTTTATCAACCCTAGATAAAGTTCAGAAATCTAAAACACTATTAGATTCTTAGAGACAACCCCATGGAGAACACTACTCAGCTTAACCCCTAGAGAAACTCTATCTCTATATTACAAGCAAGAGACCCAATTACAATAGACAATCAAAAATACATCCAAAATCAAAAACGAATTACAACCACAAAATTAAGGAAAGAAATCACCTGATGATCCAGTGAATGATATGCAGATGAATGAATTAATCAGGTTGAATGATGAAAACAAACTTAGAACATCTCCTTCCTTAACCTTTTGAAAGAATTTTCTTGCTTCAAGAATCACTTAACAACCCATAAGTATTTTTGTGAAAGCAAGAACTCACTGAACCCAGAAAATCACTAAAAGAGTGTTTAGAAAGCCTCAGTGTGCTCAGAATACGAATTGATCAAGTTACTAAACAAGCTGAGCAAGAGTTCTATTTATAACAAACTTTCTAACCGTCAGTAATCGATTACATACACTCATGTAATCGATTATTTCAAGACTGTAATCGATTAACCTGTTCAACAAACTTCTGGATATGAACAATCAACAAAATAATCGATTATTCCGACTTGTAATCGATTAAAACAGACAGTTTCACAAATACAAATACACTGTGTAATCGATTACGAATTCTGGTAATCGATTAAACCAGGAAGCTACATAAAACTATTTTGAACTATGTAATCAATTACTATATTTAGTAATCGATTAAACCAGGAGAACATGTTAAGTACAGGCATATAATGTAATCGATTACTAACCTTGGTAATCGATTAAGACAGGAAGATGATATTTTCTGTTTAGCCTATGTAATCGATTACAGCCTATTGGTAATCAATTAAGTTGTTCATCAAGGCAGTTTTAAAAATGAACTAAGGTAAAATAATCGATTAATCTGATACGTAATCGATTACATTGTTCTTGAAAAGTTTTCTAGAAAGCACTAAGAACAAAATAATCGATTCTTATCTTAATGTAATCGATTAAACCAGTAGAAAACTTTATTTTTCCAAAAACTCTTGATTTAATCCAAAATCTTAAACAATTTATCAAAGCCTTGTAAATTCTATTACTCAAACTTATTGCCTTAATGAATGATATGAATGCAGTGCACTTGGATCACCAGAAATGCTTCTTCCTTTTACATTTAATCACAAATTAATCTTCCAAAGCTTCAAGGCATGTTGAAAGTTCAAAAACTTATTCTTGAATCAATCTTTGCTTATGCTTCAAGCAGCTCCCCCTGAATTCAACAATCTCCCCCTTTTTGGCTTTAAACATGCCAAATTTTTAATTGATTAGCAGTGGGTCTTGAGATTAATTTGAGAAACCACCATAACACTTACTTAAGCTTTTTCACACCTGAAAAATTCAATACCTTTGCAAGAACAAGTGTTAAAAGCATCTGAGATTAACTTAGCATTCATTCTCATGATATATTGACTAATTGCAATCATTTTTAACAATTATCTCCCCCTAAATTTCACAATTCATTCAGACCAATTTTTAGCCAAAAAATGTGCACAAAAACAGGGGCAAACAGAGGTGTATGTAGAGCATTGCTAGAATCAATTTTTCTCCCCCTATTTGGCTTGTTAAAGTAAAAAATGGCAAGGCACAATGGATATAAAGAATTAGAAACATAATATTCCATTAATAGTAGGAAGAAGATTACAAAATAGAACTAAAAAACATAAAAAACAGAGTACAAATAACTAAATAAAACTAAGACTTATAAGTCTTCAGAATCATCCATTCTAATAGTGGCTTCTATATCATCCAGCCTAGCATTGATTTCTCTAAATGATCCTTGAGTCTTAGCCCTGAATTCATGATGCATGCTGAGCAGCCCATCCATCTTTGCCAGGATGAGGGACTCAAATTTTGTATAGAGAGGCTGTTGAGAATCCTCTTCCTCAGCTTCAAAATCAGGCACTTGTTGGCCTTCCATATCAGCAGCACCAGCAGGAGGAGCTTCATCATCTATGATCCACCCATCAGGGGTTTTCCTCATCCCCATTTTGGTGAGATGCTTCTCCTTGATCAAGCTGTTGGAGGAGTTGGTGTTATCAACCACTTCATTTTCAACATCTATGTGGAAGTGATCAATGAATCTAGAGACAAGCACAGGGTAAGGGAATGGATAATTAACCAATATCTTAGACTTAGGCATTATTTCTTCAAAGATAAGCACCCAAGTCATGGGTATGTTATTCTTCAACCCATAGACCAACTGAAGGTCTTCATCCGTTGCTTGGGCATGATTGGTATCCCTTGGTGTGACCACATAGGTGATGATGTAATGGAGGAATCTATCCTCAGGAGTCATGGGTCCAGTACCCAATCTATTCCTAAGTTGCATATGTGGATCATGCAACATCTCCCTATATGTGTCCATTTTGTTGTACCCATTAGGTTCCTCATCAAACCTCCTAGCACCCTCACAAATAACTCCAGCCACAGACTCCCATAGCTTAGGGGTAATCTCCATTGTCACACCATTGACTTTGGAGACCATATTCCCCTGCATAGACCCTTTGGCATAGGTGTAGAACACCTTCACCAAATCAGGTTTCTAGAAATCTTCTAAGCCCTTGGGCTTCAAAGTAGGCTGGGAATTGGAAACCCTCTCTTATAAACCAATCTAACTCTAGGTATTTAGGAGAGGCTACAGGTTTGGTCGCATTGAACTGTAAGTAGTTCATCTTATCAGACTCTGTGGAGAACCACAAATCAAGTCTGTTTGGAGGTTGAGGTGGAGGTGGGTTAGAAGAAGACTCCCCTACCTTACTAACAGTCCTAGCACGTTTGGGTGTAGACATGTTTAGCAAAGATTAAGGACACAGAACAAGAGGTTATAGACACAAAGGCTTAGATAGAAATTAGAGCAAGAGAAGATAGATGTTGGTGCAAAGATAAATATTGATGCAAGGCCACTATTTATAGACAAGAATCACTCACCAACGTTCAGATTATTTGAAAAATCTAGCTGTTAGAGACAGTTAACACGAGTTAATGAAGATCAGATTAAAAATTGATTAGATTGGGCAGTTACCAAACCCAGAAAAACCTGTCAGAATTCAAATAACAACTTAAATTATCGATTAAAAGCTTAAATAATCGATTATTTCAAACAAATTTAACACACAATAATCAATTATTTCGTTATGTAATCGATTATTTTGTAAGCTTTCAGAGGTTGAAGATGATGTGTAATTGATTACATGTTTCAATAATCGATTATATCAGTCAAGATAGAGATCCAGACAAGTATCAGAGCTTATTTAATCGATTATCCCAAGTGGTAATCGATTATTCCAGGAAGATAAAAAATTCTAAGCTTATGTGTAATCGATTACCATCTTGTAGTAATCGATTATTTCAGGAAATATATAACATAAGGCACGTGTGTAATCGATTAGCAACCTGTTGTAATCGATTACTCCAGAGGGACATGCAAACATGAAAATTGATTTTCTTCAAAGTAATCGATTATTCCGTGGTGTAATCGATTATTCCCGAGAGGAACATATATTTAACTATGAAGAATAATCGATTACCAGTTTAATGTAATCGATTACTTGAGCACAATTTGCACACATAATGTGATTTTTAATGAATTTAATCGATTAACCCGTGGTGTAATCGATTATTACAGCAAATATACCAAAAACAGAGCATTTTTGTAGATCAATTCGAATTTCAATCAAGAAAAGCATTATTGCAGCTGTGAGGCTTCAATTATCATGGAAAAGCATACATTAAACAGGCTAGCATAGATTGTTTTCATGAAGAATGCCTAACATGTTTCTAAGAGCATAGAATCTATCCTTTGGCAAAGGTTTAGTGAATATGTCAGCAAGTTGATTATGGGTATCAATGAACTCAGCCTTGATGTTACCTTTCTGCACATGATCTCTTATGCAGTGATGTCTAATTTCAATGTGCTTGGTCCTTGAATGCATGACAGGATTCTTTGAAATATTTATTGCACTAGTGTTGTCACAAAGTAGTGGTATCTCCTTAAGTTCAACTCCATAATCTTGTAGTTGTTGCTTAAGCCATAGGCTTTGTGCACAACAACTCCCAGCTGAGATATATTCAGCTTATGCAGTTGACAAAGCCACACAAGCTTGTTTCTTACAGTGCCATGATATGAGTGAGCTTCCAAGGAGATGACAAGTTCCACTTGTGCTTTTCCTATCAAGTTTACATCCTGCAAAATCAAAGTCAGAATATCCAATAATATTTATTGGTGCACCTTTAGGATACCATAGCCCAACTTTGGTTGTTGCCTTGAGGTATTTGATGATCCTTTTGACTGCTGTAAGGTGAGACTCTTTTGGATTTGCTTGGTATCTTGCACACAAACAAACACTTAGCATGATATCCGGTCTACTAGCTGTCAAATAAAGTAAGGAACCAATCATTCCTCTATATTTGGATTCATCTGTTGATTCAAGTGAAGCCAGGCATCAATGAACAAAGATCAAAGGCTCAAGTGTTTTGTGCTTTCAACATGCTCAAGGACAAAGTACCAAGAAAAGCTTGAAGATCAATTTGATTAATGTAAAAGGAAGTTTATGATCTGATAATCCAATTGAGCATATCATGCATGAATCATTCATCTAGGATTGTTAGATTAAAAGG
>PYAF01005144.1:7647-25074 GCA_007407185.1 Glycine tomentella | reverse complement strand
TTGTTATCTGTCTTATTATGTTGAGTTTGATAAACTGGATCAGCAGGGGCGTGATGTTATGGTTCTATTATGTGTTTCCATACATAATGTATCAAGAAAACGATCCTATGTTTCTGCTGAACTGTATATTTGATATTTTATACGCTAATTTGATATTATTAATGATAACACGTCGGAGGCCTACGGGGTGTTACAATTAAAGTACTCCTGATGTGTTCTGAGTTTAGGCTATGAACAATATAATCGATTATTTCGTGAAGTAATCGATTAAACCAGATAGACATGTTTTTTCTAAATGCATTGATTAATCGATTACTGACTATGGTAATCGATTAAGACAGTCAGTCACATATTTTCAAATGAACTACGTAATCAATTAAAACGATATGTAATCGATTACCTCAGTAGAACATGATTACCATAGGCACGGATGTAATCGATTACGACCATCTGTAATCAATTAAGACAGACAGTATGATTTTCCTATTTTGGCCTATGTAATCGATTAATCCGATATGTAATCGATTACTATGTTCTTGATTTGTTTTCTAAAAGGCACAAAGAACAAAATAATCGATGTCATTATCCTTGTAATCGATTAATGCAGTAAAGATTCATTTTTCCAAAAACATAGATTTTTAAAAAAAAAACTTTCATGTTTATTCCTTTTACTAAGACATTTAATCTAACAATCCTAGATGAATGATTCATGCATGATATGCTCAATTGGATTATCAGATCATAAACTCCCTTTTACATTAATCAAATTGGTCTTCAAGCTTTCTTGGAACTTTTATCCTTGAGCATGTTGAAAGCACAAAATACTTGAGTCTTGATTCCTTGCTCATTTGTACATGGCTTCACTTGAATCAACAACATAGCCCCTATCTTTAAGAGTAAGATTTTTGAGTAAGGACTTGTCACCGGTCATGTGTCTTGAGCAGCCACTATCAAGATACCATAAAGAGGAGCTTGCTCTAAGACATACCTACAAAAAGAACAAATCACTTCATAGGAGAAGGTACCCATTTGAGTTTGGGTCCAAAGGGGTTAGTTGCTTGCTTTTTCTTTTCTACCCAAATACACTCACCATTTGGGACATAAAATCTTCTTGCAAAACATTGGTAAGATGTATGTCCTTTCTCCATACAATAGTGACAAACAACAGCTTTATATGAATTTCTAAAGAACCTATTTTGATTGAATCTTGATTTATTCTTCTTCTTCTTCTTCTTCTTCTTCTTTTGTTTTGGAGGTACAAATGTTGTCTTTTGAACACTTTTAAAACTCTTTTTGTACCCCAAATCAGAAGTGTCACCAAACTGTTTTTGGGCACTCAACATGTCATTCAAATCGCATTTTCCTTTGTTGAGTTTTTCCAAGATATCAATCAACTTATTGTTCTTTGAAACACTTTGCATATATTTTTCTTCTTGATTCAATCTATACTCATCAAAAACTTTTTGCAGCATTTCATATTTGTCACTAGTTGTATAGGAAGAGGCACAAACACAACCACTTGATTTGTAGCTTGAAGTTTCTCATTTTCTTCCTTCAAGTTACAAACTTCAGTTTGTAATTCCATTATTTTTGCAAGATGATCCTCAATGCTTTTATTAAGCTTATTGTTGGATTTAGCAAGCTTTTTAGCCTCTTTATGCATATCTTGAAAAGCAAAAATAGCTTGATCAAGTTCAAAGGTTACCTCATCATCTTCATCCAAGAGATCATCATTCTCTTCATTAACAATTGAGGTGAGACATATGTTGGCTTCTTCTAATTCAGTGGAGGATTTGGAAGTTGAAGATTCATTATCCTCCTAAGCAATGTAGGCTCTTCTTGGCTTTGCTTCCCTTTTGCCTTTGCTGTCATTTTGTTGTTTCTTCAAGTAGATTGAAATTCTGATTTTATGTGGCCAGGTTTGCCACATTCAAAGCATGTGAAGTTGTTGTCAATCTTCTTGGTGTTGCTAGTGTTGTTGTTGGAATTGTTCTTGTTGTTTCTTGTGAATCTTCTGCCCTTATTCTTCTTTAGAAACTTGCTGAACTTTTTCACAATCAAGTTCATGCTTTCTTCATCTTCTTCATCACTTGAGTTTTCTTCTTTTTCCACCTTAGGTGTTGCAGCTTTTAGTGCAATTCCTTTTCCTTTTCTTTCTGCATCTTCACCAAAGGTTAGTTGAGATAATTCTAATTCATACTCAAGTAACTTACCAAATAGGACAGCCATGGTCATTTGTGAGAGATCCTTGGATTCTTTGATGGCTGTCACTTTTGGTTGCTATCCTCTAGTGAGGCACTTCAAGATTTTGATGTTCAATTCCTCAACATCAAAGGTCTTCCCAAGTCCTAAGAGATGATTCACTATGTGTGTGAATCTTGTTTGGAGTTGAGAGATACTTTCATTTTGATTCATCTTGAACATCTCATATTCATGTATCAATGAGTGCTTTCTTGATCTCCTCACCTCTTCAGTCCCTTCATGGGTGATCTCTAGCATCTTCCACAGTTCTTTAGCACTGTTACATCTAACTGTTCTAAAAATTCATTAGAAGAAAGAGTAGAAGTTATCATATTCTTAGCTTTAAAATCATACTAAACAATCCTCTTTTCTTCATCATTCATCTCATCCCAATCTTTGGGAATCATGTTATTATCAACAACTTTGATTGGTATCCTAGGACCTTTTTCAATTGCATTCCATGCACCTGAATCATTGGATTGAATAAAAATCTTCATTCTATTTTTCCAAAAACTGAAATATTTCCTTTCAAATAAATGAGGTCTATTTAAGGAGGCACCTTCCTTGAAGGTTATCTGTGAAGTATTCATTTTGAAAGAAAGTGATCTAGAGTAACTTTCAAGATCTAGCTCTTGATGCCAATTGTAAAATATAGGAACACTTCACACTTAACCAAGAGGGGGGGGGGTGAATTGGTTAGGTTTGGTAATTTAAAATTTCTTGAACAAAAACATAGTTTTTCCCTTTGGATCTTTATCACTTTTGAAACCAAGAACCTTTATTCAATCTAATGCTCAACCCAAGGTATGTAATAGCTCTAGAACTTTGTTGATAACAAAAAAAACACACAATCAAGAATAACAAAGTATAACCAATATAAAGAAAATAACCAACACACAAATATTTATACTGGTTCACTTCAAACACTATGAAGCTACATCCAGTTTTCTTCCACTCAACACTAGAATGGAGTTCCACTGTTGCAATTTTCAGTTCTTACAAGTTATTACAAAGTCTCTCTTTATCAACCCTAGATAAAGTTCAGAAATCTAAAACACTATTAGATTCTTAGAGACAACCCACTGAGAACACCACTCAGCAAATCCCTTAGAGAAACTCTATCTCTAGATTACAAGCAAGAAACCCAATTACAATAGAATATCAAATACAAGATTTCTCAAAAGAATTACAATCACAAAGTTTAAGGAAAGAAATCACCTGATGATCCAATGAATGATATGCATATGAATGATTACACCAGGTTGAATATTGAAAACAAACTCAGAACATTACTTCCTTCAAGCTTTGACAAAGAACTTCTTCCTTTTTTTAGAAACTCTCAACAACTCATGAATGTTTTGTGAAAGCAAGAACTCTATGAACCCAGACAATCACTAAAAGAATGTTTTGAAAGCCTTAGAATGCTCAGAATACGAATTTTCCAAGTTAGTAAAACAACTGAGCAAGGGATCTATTTATAACAAATTTTTCTAACTGTCAGTAATCGATTACACACGCTCCTGTAATCGATTATTTTGCTTATGTAATAGATTATTTCAAGACTGTAATCGATTAAACTGTTCAACAGAGATTCTGGGTATGAGCAACGAACATAATAATCGATTATTCTGTATTGTAATCGATTAATACAGGAAGCTTCATATTTTGAAATACACTATGCAATCGATTACAGATTCTGGTAATTGATTAATACAGGAAGCTTTATATTTTGAAATACACTATGTAATCGATTACAGATTTTGGTAATCGATTAAGACATGAAGCTTTATATTTTGAAATACGCTATGTAATCAATTACAGATTCTGGTAATCAATTAAGTAGCAAAACATATTAGCCATAGGCATATGAAGTAATCGATTACTATATTTGGTAATCGATTAAGACAGGAAGATGATTTTTTCTGTTTAGCCTATGTAATCGATTACAGATTGTTGGTAATCGATTAAACTTTTCATCAAAGCAGTTTATATGAAATCATAGATAAAATAATCGATTAATCCGATACGTAATCGATTACATTGTTCTTGAAAAGTTTTCCAGAAAGCACAAAGAACAAAATAATCGATTCTTATCTTAATGTAATCGATTAAATCAGTAGAAACTTATTTTTCCAAAAACTTTTGATAATACTTAACCAATTTATCAAAGGCCTGTGTATTTTAAAACTCAATCTAATTAACTCAATGAATGATATGAATGCTATGCACTTGGATCATAAAAAATGCTTCTTCCTTTTACATAAATCACAAATTAATCTCCAAGGTTTCAAGGCATGTTGGAAGCACAAAACTCAGCTTGATCTTTAGTCCATTCTTCAAGTGACTCCATTTTAAACCAACATGAAGAACAATGAAGAACGATTGAGAGAAAATGAGAAAATAGATTTTAATGCTGAAAACTTCTAAAAGAAACTACAAATTCTGTTTTTGCTAAAATGAAGTATAATTTTGTTCACTAACTAATTGCACTGGTATATAGTGTCTGCGTCAGTAGAAAAGGATGAGCCATGAGTAGGTCCATCTAATCTAATTAATTATGCTAATTACACCAATAAAAACCCAACTCGCAACCCAAAATTCAAGTGCAGAGATTCTGACTTCCAAGCCTAAAATGACCCTAAACATGATACAATTGGCCTTGGCTTATCTCTGACAAAATTGTATATATTTTCGTCATCTTTCCAGGGACTACTCATATGTGCCATTTGGAGTTCTGTAGAGCTCTCTAGGTCTTTCACAAGGAAGATAGGTCAAGTGAGCATAAAATCCACAAATAAGCAACAATTAGCAATTAAGCCCACTTGTTTTCCTAAAACAAAAATTGAATTATAATGAGAAAATAAAAGTCCAAGAAAAGTCAAATAAGCTAAGAAGAATAGAAAAATATTAAACTAAAAATGCTCAATCAGTGTTCCTAGGGGTAAGAGTAGAGGTGGGTGATCTCTATGTCTTGATCACAGAGATTCTAAGAGTGTTAGAAGTCTCGTTCTTAATCTAGGTATGATTAAGAGTGGTTGTGTAAAAAGCTTGTAATTAGTGGAACTCTAACCTTTGTGGTTGGAAGAACTGGATGTAACTTCTCAAGGGTGAGAAGTGAACCAATATAATTCCCTGTGTTGAATACTTCTTTCTAATTTGTTCTTGTTGTCATAATCTGTGATTCTTTGGTGCAATCTTTCTTATTCAACAAGTGAAAGTTTTGTGATTGAATTCTTGAGCTGAGTGGTTTGATTGGTTGGTGCATTCTTGGTTCATTTGTGATACGAACTTGATTACTCTGATTCTTTAAAGATTTTTTAAAAGACCAAGTTTAAACCAATTCACCCCCTCCTGGTTATTGTGTGTTGTTCATATTGTTTTAATACAACTGCATCCACTCATTGCATATACATATTAGACCTAGGGGGAGCTGAAAGCTACCATACAATGTATTCTAATATATGTTGACATTCATACCAACTATTATTCTTATATATACCTACAATATGCACTGCTCAAAATTTTATAGTTTGTCATCATCAAAAGGGAGAGATTGTTAGATAGTGAATGATCCATCATTAGACAACCCAGACATCTCTTACGATTTAGATGAAAACAATGATAAAAATTTTTGTTAACTACTTAGTTGCGTGTAAAGCCAATAGGATTGGTGCTGGAAACGACACTAGATGAGACCTATCTACAAATAGATAACTCACCTACTAGAAGCATGAAAAACTTGTCCAAAGCATCAAAACAACGAGTGAAACAAGCATTTATTTGAATTATATATTTATTCCACCTTATATGATCTTATTTTTAACTCCGCCTATGTGTGTTTGCATGCATGGCCTGTCCCAAGCCAGGATAAAGGAGAAGGGCTAGCGTCAGGGGTTGCAAATCAATCGTAAAATATCAACTATTTTTATGTGATGAACCTTTATGATATTTCGTTGGGGCATACCCTTTATAGCGACACATTACATCGAGCCCCAAGTGTAGCGAACAATGGGCTAGGGTCCTTGCCACAAGGTATGGCGCTACATCGGTCCCGAGATGTAGTGATAAGTACAGGTCTCACCCAGATTTGGTGACAAATAGGCAAGGGTCCCAACACGCAGATGGGTGAGCGCGGTGGGAAAACACTGCCCAGGGGTTAAGGATGAAATTGGGAAGCTGGAACATATGAACATTAACAGGTAAATTGAGGGAGTTAGCAGATGTGTTTTGCCAGAAGGAAAGTGAATATTGTGTGCTTGCAAGAAACTAAGTGGGTTGGACAAAAGGCTAAGGAAATGGAGGGCATCGGTTTCAAGTTGTGGTATACAGGTACATCCAAGAGTTGAAATGGGGTTGAAATTATGATCGATAGAAGTTTCAAAGATAAAGTCGTGGACGTTAAAGGAAAGGTGATAGGATTATGATGATTAAGCTTATAGTAGGGGGTCTAATTTTAAATATCCTTAGCGTGTATGCACCACAAGTTGGACTACAATCAAATCAATAGAACAAATTTTGGGAAGACTTGGAGGAGGTTTTGAGAGGGATACCCCGGGAGGAGGAGATTTTCCTAGGAGGAGATCTAAATGGTCATGTTGGTAAAAAAACAGTAGAGGTTTTGATAGAATTCATGGAGGTTTTAGCTATGGGAAGAGAAATGACACTGGATAAGATGTCTTGAATGTTGCACTAGCCTATGATTTGATGCTAGCAAACACATTTTTTTTAAAACAAAGAGTCTCATCTTATCACTTATCATAGTGGCCAAAATTGTAGTCAATTTGATTTCTTTATGGCTAGAAGGGAAGATAGAAATTCTTGTATTGACCACAAGGTCTACCCTAGAGAATGTGTGGTGACACAACATAAGTTGGTAGTTCTAAAGGTTTGATTCAAAAAAGTTCTTAATTTGAGGAAGAAGGTTCAAAATCCAAGGATAAGACGGTGGAAGCTAAAGGAGGAAAAACAAATAGAGTTTAAGGAAAACATGTTACGTGAAGGACTGTCGGAGTTTGTTGTAGAAGCTAATGAAATATGGAATAAGATGGCTATGTATGTCCAAAATGTGGGAAGGAGGGTACTGGGTGAAAGCAAAGAAAATATAGTTCTTACAAAGGAAATATGGTGGTGGAATGGAGAGGTGCGGGCGGCTATTAAATAGAAGAAGGAATGCTTTAGATCTTTGCATAAATGTCCCAATGATGAAAATTTGCAAACGTTTAGAGAAACGAGAAAAAATGCAAAGAAAGCAGTGTAGGAAGCTAGAGGCAAGGTTTTTGACAATTTGTATAAAAATCTTGGGAGCAAGGATGGTGAAAAAGGTATTTACAAACTTGCTAAAATGAGGGATAAGAAGACTAAAGACCTTACCCAAGTTTAATGTATCAAGGATGAAAATCAAAAACTTTTGGTAAGAGATGAAGATGTAAGTTAAAGATGGATAAAATATTTTACCAACCTTTTTAATGGGGATGGCGATAAAAGTGAGGTGGATTTGGAGGATGTTTTGATCTGAATATAAAATTTGTGCACAAAATTAAGACACATGAAGTTAAGGAGGCTTTAAAGAGGATGAAGAATAATAAAGCTTTGGAACCCGATGATGTCCCTATTGAAGTGTAAAGAGGTTTGGGAGATGTGACAGTAAAATGGTTGACCAATCTTTTCAATAAGATTCTTCAAACAAATAAGATGCCCGATGCTTAGAGGAAAAGTATGTTTGTGCCTATTTACAAAAACAAGGGAGATATCCAGAATTGTTCTAACTATAGAGGCATCAAGCTCATGAGTCATACTATGAAGTTGTGGGAGAGAGTTATTGAACATCGCCTAAGGAGGGAGACCAAGGTTTCCGTAAATCAATTTGGATTTATGCCATGGAGGTGTACCATGGAAGCTATTTTCTTGATGCAAAAATTAATGGAAAGGTATCTGGAAAAGAAGAAAGGTTTACATATGGTGTTCATAGATCTTGAGAAAGCATACGATAGGGTCCCAAGAAAAGTCTTATGGTGGACTTGGGAGAAGAAAAAGGTAGCATTGAAGTATGTTAATGCAATCAATGATACGTATGATGGGGATACGACATGTCTGAAAGCTTGTAATGGAACATCAAGGTATTTCCCTATCACAGTAGGTGTTCACCAAGGTTCAGCTCTTAGTCCTTATCTCTTTGCCTTAGTTATGGATGAACTAACGAATGATATTCAAGAGGAAGTGTCGTGGTGTATGCTTTTTGAGAATGATATCATGCTTATTGATGAGACTAAAGATGGTGTTGATAGGAAACTGGAATTGTGGAGAAACACTTTGGAGTCTAAAGAATTCATGATAAGTAAGAGCAAGACGGAGTATATGAAATGTGAGTTTTCACGAGGAAGAGATGGTGGTCAAGAAATAGTGAATCTACTTGGTCAAGAGGTACCCAAGAAAGATGTTTTTAGATACTTAGGATCAATTTTGCAAAAAGGTGGTGAGATTAATGAAGATGTAAATCATAGAATCAGAGCAGGATGGATGAAATGGAAGAGTGCATCTGGGTTTTTGTGTGACCGCAAAATTCCCCTTAAGCTAAAAGGAAAATTCTATAGAACAGTTGTAAAATTGGCAATGTTATATGGAGCGGAGTGCTGGCCAGCACATAGGCAACATGAGCACAAAATAGGGGTAGCAGAAATGAGGATGTTAAAGTGGATGTGTGGTTATACGAAGATGGATAAGATAAGAAATAAGGATATTCGACGAAATGCAGCAGTAGTTCGGGTGTGTGAAAAGATAAGAGAGCATAGATTGAGATGGTTTGGGCACGTCATGAGACGAGCACTTGATGCTCTCATTAGAACAAGAGTTTGTTACTAAGAGCTTGACACAAAGAGAGGTAAAGGTCGACCGAAACTCACTTGGGGAAAGGTAGTTAAATAAGAACTAATAGAGTGGGATATAGATTGGCGGACGGTGTGTCTTAGGACGAAGTGGAGAAAAGCTATAAGCTTGGTGGAGGGTTAAACCCATTAGTATGTCTATGTTCCAGTCGTGCCTTTTATTGTAGTCTTTTCCTCTTCATTTCTCCCCTTCTCCTTCCACCCTTCTTTTATTTTAGCTTATTTTCCATTTATTTTGTCTTATTTTCCCTTTTTCTTCCCATCTCCCTTTCTCTTTCTTTGTCTTTTTTCCGATCTAACATTGGGTTCATCTACCACCGACCCCAATTAACTTGGATTAATGGTGTTGTTGATGTTGATGTTGTTGATATCATCTTATTTTTAAAAGGAAAATATATGTGAAATCATTCTTTATTTCCTTTTATTTGATTAATGGTCATATTGAGTTATGAATGATAGGAATGAAACGTTTTGATCGTATCAGACAAGAATGTGCAACATCCTCTTAATTCAGGAAACAAGGATCAATCTGCACAACGGTCATAACATTCAATTCCCAAGATCTTCTCCTAAATTGCAAGTGTCTCTCTACCTATAAATACAACATCAAGGGATTGAAGAACATTGAAGAACATACATAAAAAGAAAAAGAGTTGTGACTTAAGAAACAAGAGAAAAAGAAGAACATCAGTTAATAAACACATTGAGCCTAAGAAAGTTTATCCTTTCTGTATACAAAGTATTAGTAAAAGATAAGAGCATTATTGTAAATCCACTCTTTGAGTTCTGTAAAAGAATCTTTGATTCTACCTCAAACTTTTGTTTGTGAAAGCCAGAAGTGGCATAGTGACAAAATAATATTTGGGTGTTCTTAGATTCAGGGAGGTCTAAGAAGTGTGCCAGAAGTGGCATTGAGAATACTTGTAAGCTAGAAGTTGTAGGAAAGAATACTAGTTGTAATCAAGGTTGTTTAGTGGAACCCTTTACCGGTTGGTAAAGGAGAACTAGATGTAGTTCAGGTTGAATGAACCAGTAAAAAATGAAGTATTGTTTACTGTTCTTCATTAGCGTATTAATAGTGTTTCATTGTCCATCATTATCACACCTTGCTCACAAGGTTTTCCATTAAAAGACAATCCTTCAACTCACTAAATGACAATCCACCTTTGTCACTAGATGAGGTTTTACAAACTGTTATTTCAACATCTTCCATTTTTGAAAGGTTTTATATTTTGACTAACACACTATTCAACTCCCATTCTAGTGTGATTTGTACTATTTCAATTTTATCTTAAAATCTACCGTTAGGTTGAAAGTTCCTTCCATGTAGATAATATCTACCAAAATTTATATTAATAAAAAGTTATTTGATACCAAGTTCATGTTGATCAAAATCGACATAAGATACATTTTCCAAAATATACTAAAATATGAATTGTTTCATTATTATTTTATTGATGTTCTATTTTCATAAAATTTGACAAAATTTATGAAGGTGATATATAATTATAATTCAATGGTTGGATTGATAAAATTCACATGTTATTTAAAGTTACTGAATGATATAATAGTTGGTATAATTACACTGGTATCATTTAATTTCTCCTTCTCTCCCCCTCCTCTCTCTCTATATATGCACACACATGCACGAGTGTGTTGTTAAAAAGATATTTTGTTTCCAAATTTAATCTAAAATCAAATTTCAAATAAGTTAATTCTACATGGAAACAAACAAACTATAATTTTTTGTGATGATAGTAATTTTCCTTGGATTTTAAAAATGTCATATTATGTTACTATTTTTTCCCTAAATATAAGATTCTTTTAAAAAAATTGTTTATCTTTTTTATAAGACTCTTTTTAATTATTTTTTTAACCAATGTATCCTTAATTACTTTACAATAAATATTATAAATTAATAAGATAAAAAAATTTCTCTCTCTTATAAGAATTAAAGAAGACTAACATTTTTTTTACGAATAAATGGAAAAAATACCAACAACACTAAAAACCACTTGGAAACAAGGTTGAACAACTATTCACCAAAACAACGTTGTACAAAAAGGATGGAACAAATTCCAACATCCTAAATTGTCTTTCAATGGATTGACCAAATCTAGCTAATTCATTAGCAACTTGATTAGCCTCTCGGAGGATATGAAGCCAAACAAAATTACCATCTAATCTATTAAAAAGATAGAATGTGCTACACTAAAGCAACACATAGATGTGTAGCAACACAATCCTTTGACAGCAAATAGATGGCAACACTAGAATCGGATTCCACAATAAGCTCCCTAAAACCATTGTTCTTTTCAATGCGAACAGATGTCCAACAAACAGTTGGGTAATTAATATGGGATCAACTTTCTCTATCTGAGAATGCTTATGGTGATACAAACACCTTAGGAAAGAAGATCACAATGCTCACAAAACCACAATTGGACGAGGGGTGTGTGCACTGTTTGTAAGGAAAAGAGAGAGTAAGAATGTGTGTACCTTACTCCATAGGAGATGTTCATATTTATAATCGCTCACCTTGAGATCAGTTGAGAAGTTACTAACAAAATGTACCGGGAATCTCAGACCTATCTTACAATCATATCATCTGTCATTGGGCTTACCTATCCTTCCTGAGATAGCCGACCTATTACTGACTTCTGACCTAGGGAAGTGAAACGTTCTAATTGCCATCTAGGCATAAGAAACGACAGGTCTCTTAGCCATTTAATGCTCTGTCCTTTCTTTTTGAACATTTAGTCATAAGCGTTTTGAAATCTTCCAAACTTGCCTCTATCTTCCTGCTTGATCTGACAATTTTGCCCTTCTGTTACTTGCTTCAAATGTTTCATTTTTCGACAGTTACTTTTTTTTCAATATATGCTCTTTTCCTTTCCTTCCCAGTCATTCTTGATTTTCTTATTGTGATTTTCTTCTTCGTGCTCTCTTCCGCTACTGATAATCACTCATGTTATCCACTTTGGTGCTCAAGCTTTTCCCCTCAAATTTCTGCCAACCCAGGTACCTTATTCTCCTCTCTTATTTGTATTTTGGAAATTTTGCACTTCCTTTTCTCATTGCATTTTATTCTAGTTCCTTCTCACTTTCTTCTCCTTAATCTACTTCTAAACTCTGTTCGTGTTTCATCCTCTCTTCTCCATCCTTATCCTTCCTTTGTCTGCATTCACTTCTTCCTTTCGTTCATTTTGCACGTCAAATCCCTAATTCTTTAAGATGGGCTTTACCCTTGAAGAGGAGGCTCATATTGGTAAAACAGTTCCCCCCGTTCTGCATTTTGGTTCTTTGGTCTTCCTATTCTAGAAGAAGAAAAAACAAAAAATCTATTGCGTACCCCCTCTGGGGGCTCCAATCCCTCCAAAAGGTCTTTAGCCAAAAAATCTTTCCCCTCAAAAGTTTCTGAAGGTTCTGATGTTGGGTCTAATAGTATGCCTAGGGATCCTTCTCTGGGCCCACCTGCCACAAAAATTCCTCTGCCCCTAAGTCCATGTCCTATGGGGCCTTCCCCTGGAACTCAGTTTGAGCCATGCCCAAAGTGCCTGGATAGGTTCCTATACTTGGCTAGCTCAGGTTTCGACAAACAGGTGGATGATACCCTGGACGCATGTCGTCATAACTTGGTTGCCATTCCCCGGCTCACGCCTGCGAGGCCTGGAGTGTCAACATTGTCCCTCGAACTCAGTCACGAGGCCGAGGTGCCGCCCTTGTGCACAACTGCCCCAACATTGGCTAACACTTCAACCCGACCTGTTGCATAGTGCGTGGCCAGATAAGTAGGGTTCTTGAGATAATCTTAAAATTAGAATGTGGTGAAGGGAGGTGAGCTTCTTTCTGAAAAGAAAACTTCCAAGAATAATTAGAAAATTAAAAGGGTATTTTAGGAAAAAGAATAGGAAGGGAGGTGTAACACCCCGTGTGCACCCAGTGTGTTAACATTACTATAATATCAGAATAGCATAAAAGAAGCCGTAGAAGCATACAAGAATCGTATTTCTTGATACATTATGTATGGTGCATAAACAGAAACATGATATATTTCACTATTTCTAGCCCTTATTGATCCAGATAATCAAACAATAAAACCAGGCAGATAACAACCATATCTATAACGATATGACAGGAGACAAAAACTACCTCAATATGCATACACCACAGGGAGCTCCAAGCTCACAGATGCTAGTCCAAGCAGTTGCCATGCTTGGCTCTACTGGCTCCTTACCAGGGCTCTATCCTCTACTCTACGCACCTGCAACATAAATCCCACACAGGGTGAGATAAAAATCTCAGTAAGCCAGGGTTCTTGGAGGTCTTTCCTCCCCCTGGTTCACTATCAACTGCCTACTGTAACACTATGGCTTATCCATAGCCATCTGCATTCTCTCACCACAAATCACTCACACTGCTTATTATGCACGCCCAACCAGGCCTGTGCACTCACCATCTATACTGAGAGATCCTCTGTCTAGGGAAATAGGCTCTCTCTAGCTCCATGAGCTTTAATTCTCAATCTCATAATATATATATATATATATATATATATATATATTCATCCTATCTGTAACACCTCATCACTGCTGAGGTAACACTGATCCAAGGAATAGGTTCTCTGTAACCAAGTCCTTCACCTGGGGATAATCATCTAACAGGTATAAATCCCCAGAATCTTACTATACTCTAATCAATACCTGAGAAGGATCATCCCGTAAGACTCTCCACTCACTCAGGATGTCTATCACTACTCTGCCTGAGGAAGATCATCCACTAAAGGGCACATTCCCTCAGGACTTCCCGCTGAGTACCTGAATAGGATCATCCACTGAGTGGGTACATCTACTCAGGACTCGCTTCATCTATGCCTAAATAGGATCATCCGCCGAGCGGGTACATCTACTTAGGACTTGCCGCCCAATACCTGAATAGGATCATCCACCGAGTGGGAACATCTACTCAGGACTGGCTCTATCTATGCCTGAATAGGATCATCCACCGAGTGGGTACATCTACTCAAGACTTTCCACCGAGCACCTGAATAGGATCATCCACCGAGCGGGTACATCTACTCAGGACTCACCGCCCAATACCTGAATAGGATCATCCACCGAGTGGGAACATCTACTCAGGATTTACATGGACGCCTATGGATTATCCCAAGGGAGATCATCCACCGAGTGGGAACATTCCCAAGGGGTCTGTAGTCCACTATTCTCCGGCCAGAGAATGCACACCTAATTCTCATAAACAATACAAAACATGACACTCTCACAGTGTCAATCTAACATCAAGACCAACATGCCATAACGACATTACCTCAATACACATCACAACACCATCACGGTGTTTCACTATCATAATCATCATCATACAACATCAAGGTGCCTGGCATGTCATACAAAACTATTATCAATATACAGCATAACACTCTCGTAGTGTTAGCTTATCATCAGGCACCGAACACTAACACAGTGTTCATCTCATCACTAGAACATCAGGGTATATCTCTTATACCCAATACAGCTCAATCCTCTATCCTAGTGTTTAACTACACTAGTTATCATATACATGGCTATACACCTTATCAAACACAACAATATCATACCTAACACCATCACAGTGTTAGGATTTCCATTCATCATAGAACACTATCATTAATTAAAATACAACATAGTGTTCATTCTATCCCAAGCACATAATACACTCAAATAGTGACCCCAAGCGGGGAAATCACTCCAAGGAACACTGAACTTACCTGGTAAGACTGTGCTTTCTCCTCAGTCCTCAGATGGTTGCTCCAAGCTGCTGACACCTTCGTGTCCCGCCCTCTGGGAATTCATACAACACAGTCAACATCATAATTACAATATCAGGTATCTGACAATGGTCCTCAACCGTTGGAATGAAAGGAAACACGATTCCTTTCTATAGCCCCTCAATTGTCTAACTTAGGGTTATCGGCCTAATCACTTCATAGGCCACTCACAGATCCTTAGCAGGATCATTCCCAACCTGACCATGGCCTTAAAGTCTTGGTAAGACTCTATATCAGACAATCCAATGGTCTATTTGTGCATAAATTCACCAGTTATCAATCATGGCCAAAGCAGACATATGAATGCATATTCATCGTTTATTTGGCCTCATGAACAATTCTTATAAAGACACTTGGGTTCATTTCTAACTCAGAACCCCTTATCCACTCAATCTTCTTCCTACTCATACCACTCTCAGGGTCACAACCCAACTTCATCAGACATCCAGTTTCAATATCTCATATTCCTCAGAACAACCTCCTAATCATACTTTTCTAAAGAATCTAAGCCAATTTCCAGTCCTAACCCAAATGGGTTACTATTCACCCCATTACCCTTTTCACAAATTAAACGGTGAAAGTTGTGTTTCTTACCTCAAAGCTGTTGAGGAAGGCCCACTAATTGCCTCTCCAAGCCTCAGCATTCCATGGGTTGCCTTCTTTCCTCTCTGAACTCAGTTTTCCTCAAGGTTCTCAAGGGATGGGGTTTTCTCTCAAATTTCAAGCTGGAATTAGCTCACATAAGGTTTTATTCATGATTATTGATGATTAGGAGGTGTTTAAGTGAGGTGTGATGAAGTTATAAAGCTTCTCATGCCCATTAATGGCTGCCTAGGCCAGAGGAAGAAGGAAAATAGTGTTTTTCCTCAGAAAATCGCGTGAATGGCCTTTTATACTGGTCCTGACCGACATGCCGCGCCCTTGGCGCCACTTCGGTGCTCCTGACGCCAATTTCCAGCATCTGTGGCGCTCTTGGCGCCAATTTCCAGCATCTGTGGCGCTCTTGGCGCCAATTTCTAGCATCGGTGGCGCTCCTGGCGGCACTCTGGCGCTCATGGCGCCAGACTCCATTGCTAAACCCGTCGCTAATCCTGTCGCTAAATCCGTCTCTAAGGCTTTTGCGACAGAATTTTATAAATTTAAATTTTTTATTTCTTTTATTGCTTTTTATAAAAAGCCTAGGTTATTATAGGAGGTATATATTTTATTGAAGGGGGTATGATTAGATAAGCCTTCTCAATTAAATATTTCATTCATTAAATGGACAATTATTTAACGCACCTCATTTTTTGCTTCGCGCACCTCTTAAGTTTCTAATATCCCCTATTTATCCTTCGTCCCTTCTCCCACCATCTCTTCCTTGAACCACCACCACCCACCCCCTTTTTCCTCCGTGCACTGCCACCCTGTCACCACCCAAACATATCTCACTCACCTAGATCAACACGCCCTTTTTTCCTCCCCACGCACCGCCACCAAAGAGATCTTTCAGCTGAAGTGTGTGACGTGAGTGTAAGGAGAGGCAAGAAAGCGAGGCGAGTGAAGTGTGCATTAGTGTGGAACTGAGTTTTGGTCAAGAAGATGAAGGTTAGGGAAGAAAAGGTGAGTGTTACACTGAATTTTGGTACATCAATATTGCATTTGTACTATGGATTGCTCAATACATAATGTACTTTTCTAGATTTTGGACTACTTAATCCTTTATACAAAAAAACGTGTTATGGATAGTGTTGTTACGAATACGACAAGTGCACCGCTCGTTTCAAGTAATAAAATGGGTAAGTAGAGTATCGTCTCCACAGGGATTGGAATGGATTTCACAGTAATTTGCGTTCTAAGCAATTGGAAATAAAAAGAAAATATTTTAGAAGAATTGTTGTGTTGTGAATTGGAGTGTTTAATTAAATAATAGAAATTAAATGAATTAAACTGCAGTAAAATAAGTTGAGTTGTAACCAATGGATGAAATAATTGTGATCAGGACTCAATCCCCTTTGATTCCTACCTCTTTCACTTAACTGGTAATCAAAATTTATTGATTCTGACTGCTCAGAGAATAAATCTTTTCTAATTTAGCTAATCCCTAATCCCTTAGCGAATTAACCCTTTAACCTGAATAAAAAACCTAATCCCTTAGTGAATTCTATCAAGTTAAGCATTTAAAAGAATATATTATAAGGTTATGCAGTCACGCATCCCTATCCCTAGGCAATGAATAACTGTTACTTTACTCAGGTCAGAAATTAGAACCCTAACATCCCTATTGTGAATCCTAACCCTCAGTATAACGACCGCTTCTACTTTGCTTTTATTTACGTATTTATTTTTAATTGCTAAATTTTTTTCAAAAAAATAGAAAGAATGCAACTGCCGCAATTCTTGGTTGTTTTCAAAAGCTAAATTTAGAACTGAAGGTTCAAATGAAAATTCCGTTAATTTTAACACAATTTTAGAAAATATAAGGGCCTTACGCGTTATTTA
>PYAF01005143.1:7162-17472 GCA_007407185.1 Glycine tomentella | reverse complement strand
TGAGTCTCCAGTCATGGTTTTCTTCTTTATTTGCTCTTAATTTCCCTTGTTTTGGCCTGCAAACACTTAACATGATATTAAAATGCTTTTATAATGTAAAATAATAAATATGACTAATTCTTATACTATTTTCTAACTATTTACTACAATTATGACCTAAAACTAATGCTAAAATTAAGATGTGTTTGCAACACATCAATAGTTTCCTCAATAATGAGGATCCAGTTCATTTGGGTTGCAGTTTTCATTCCATAGACCAACTGCAGATCATCATCAGTTGCTTGGGCATGGTTGGTTGATCTTGGTGTGAGAATGCATGTAATGATGTAGTGAAGGAGCCTGTCTTCACCAGTCATGCTTCCTGTTCCAAGCCTCAATGTCAGCCTGACTTGAGGGTCTTGCAGCATCCCTCTATAAGTGTCACTCTTGTTATAGCCTTCAGCTTCTTCCTAAAATTTCCTAATACCCTCATAGGAAATTCCAGCCACCTCTTCCTAGACTTCAATAGTGATTTCCATGGCCACTCCATTTACTTGGGAGCGAATTGAGCCATCCATGCTAATTTTAGCACAGGTGTAAAACACCTTTACCAGTTCAGGGTAAAATTTACCCTTCAACTCTACAATTTTTTCAACCCCTGAGCCTCTATCATGGCAGGGAATTGAAATCCCTCAGCAACAAACCAATTAAGGTCAAGGTATTTAGGAAGGCAGACCAGTTTTGTGGCATGAAACTGCATATAGTTCATCATCTTTGTCTCATTCGAGAACCATGAATCTAATCTATTTGTTGTTGGTTGAGAAGATTCACCAGTTTTTCTTTTGGTTGATTTTGATCTCTTAGGGCAGACATAATGGGTTAGGAACAAAAAAGAGATTGGGCAGAGGTTTAGACTTAGAGAGAGAGAGAGAGCACCAGAATTTGCAAAAACAAAAGAGGATGATTCAGTTGTGAATATCATCTCTCCTGAAAATCTTGAAATAGAGATTTTGGAGGTTTGAATTTGAAATTCAAATGTTTGCAATGACTATTTTGAGTACCCAGAAGATTTAAATGCATTAAAATAGTTTGAAATTTGAATTTGAACATTTGATTGGCAGTTTAGATTTCCAATAAAATCTGCAGCTTTTGCAGAAACGCCATAGATAATCGATTACACAAGCTCGTAATTGATTATTTCAAAGCAAACAGAGACTTTTGAAATGCAGTGTAATCGATTAAATCGAGTTGTAATTGATTACTCCAGTGCGTTTTGCAAACAAGAGTCAATTTCAAACAAGTTGTAATCGATTAATTCGTTATGTAATCGATTATAATAGTGAAAAATTGATTTTGAGAAAGCTTTGAATTAGCAGTAATCAATTATTTTGTTAAGTAATCGATTACTCCAGTGAAAATATTTTTCTGGATTCAATGAAAACCTCAAGTAATCTATTAATTTGTTATAGTAATCGATTACTCCAATAAGCATTGCTTCTGAAGAGCGTTTAAGCATCAGATAATTGATTATATCATACTATAATCTATTATAACATTCAATTTTGCAGTACTAATAGTGTAATTCAACAACATTACCATATTCAAGCATATTTGATACTGGTCAATTTTCATATGAATTGTTATGTAGAAAAGCAAATTTATAGCATGTTAGCATATGTTTGATTCATCAAGGATACCTAGCATGTTTCTAAGTGCATAGAATCTATCTCTTGCCAAGGATATTGTAAATATATCAGCCAATTGATTAAAACTCAATTGTACAGTTACCCTTTTGGATATGATCCCTGAGGAAGTGATGCCTTATCTCAATGTGTTTGGTCCTTGAATGAATGATTGGATTCTTGGATATGTTGATGGAACTTTTGTTGTCACAGAGCAGGGGTATTGCCTTTAATTCTACCAAAGTCTTGTAGTTGTTGCTTCAACCATAGACTTTGAGCACAACAACTTTCAGCTGATATGTACTCAGCTCAACAGTTGATAAAGCAACACAAGATTGCTTTTTGCAGTGCCAAGAGATTAGTGAGCTGCCTAAAAGGTGGCAAGTTCCACTAGTTCTCTTCCTATCCAATTTGCACCCTGCAAAGTCAGAGTCAGAATATCCAATTCAATTGAGAGATGCACCTTTAGGATACCAAAGTCCTACTTTTGGTGTTGACTTGAGATATTTGAAGATCCTCTTGACTGCAGTGAGGTGTAATTCTTTAGGATTTGCTTGATATCTAGCACACAAGCACACACTCAACATTATGTCTGGTCTACTTGCACTCAAATACAATAAGGACCCAATCATTCCTCTGTATTTTGACTCATCAACACTCTTTCCTTTTTCATCTGAGTCAATGTAGGTTGATGTAGCCATTGGAGTTGCAACATCCTTGCTTTTCTCCATTTCAAACTTCTTGATCATTTCTAGGCAATACTTAGTTTGACTAAGAAATGTCCCATTCTTCATTTGCTTGACTTGAAGTCCAAGGAAGAATGTTAGCTCTCCCATCATAGACATTTCAAACTCATTATGCATTGAGAAAGAAAATTCTCTGCACAAAGCTTGATTAGTTGAACCAAATATAATGACATCAACATAGATTTGAACCAACAAGATGTCATTGTTACTTATCTTAATGAACAAAGTTTTGTCCACTTGTCCTCTTATGAAAGATTAGCTAAGCAAGAAGTTGCTCAATCTCTCATACCAAGACCTTGGAGCTTGCTTTAAACCATAAAGAGATTTTCTCAATTTAAAAACATGGTTTGGATATTTGTAATCAACAAAGCCAGGAGGCCGATCATCATAGATTTTGTCCTCAATATATCCATTTAAAAAAAAAAACATTTTTCACATCCATTTGAAATAGTTTAAAGTCCATTAAACATGCATATGCAAGCAGCAACCTAATGGCTTCTAACCTAGCTACTGGAGCATAGGTTTCATCATAGTTTATACCTTCCTCTTGGTTGTAACCTTTAATAACCAATCTGGCCTTGTTTCTAACTATGATGCCACTCTTATCAAGTTTGTTTCTGAAAATCCATTTGGAGCCAATAGGTTTGTGGGAAAAGGGTCTAGGAATAAGTTCCCAAACTTCATCTCTCTTGAACTGATTCAGTTCATCATGCATGGAAATCATCCAATGTTCATCAAGCAAAGCTTGGTCAATGCTCTTTGGTTCAATCTGTGAGACAAAACCATATCACAACAAAGATTTCTTAGTGAGGATCTAGTAGAAACTCCCTTGGAAACTTCCCCAATTATGTTGTCAAGGGAAAGGTCTCTTGTAGTTCTCCAATCTTGGGGCTTTTGAATAGGTGTTGACTGTTCCTTTTCTTTTTCATTTGATCCTGCCTTTTCTTTTTCATTTGATCCATTTAGTTGAATAAATTCTTCCATTGGACCTGCATCAATATCACACTCATTTTCCTCCTTTCTTTTACCAACATGGATAACCTCACCCGTTTGACCATCACATATCAAACAACAATTGTCATTGAACGAAACTTTGAGTCCTTTCTCGCATAGTTGGCTTATGTTTAGGAGATTGTGCTTCAAACCTTCCACATAAAGAACATTCTTTATTTTGGTTTTAAAGTTGTCTCCTATATTTCCTTCTTCAATGATCTTTCCTTTATTATTATCACCATAAGTGACATATCCTCCATCTTTAAGGGTCAAGTTTCTAAGCATGGACATGTCACCTGTCATGTGTCTAGAGTAACCACCATCAAGATACCATAATGTTGATTTTTCTCTTAGACACACCTGCAAAAATCAATTTAAGTAACAAAGATAGGTACCCAATATGGGTTGGGTCCATGGGGGTTAGTTGGGTTTCTTTTTCTTTTTGGCACCCAAATGCATTCATCATTAGGCACATAGTTTCTTTTCATTTGCTTCTTTCAAATTACAAAGTTCATATTGCAATTCAGCAATTTTGAAGTGAATGAGTACTTTGTAAAAGCAAGATGTTTATTTTCTCATGTTCTGAGATATATTAATAAAATGACAGACTCAATAGCTCTGTATAGAAAATAGAGTAAGCTCAACGTAATTGATTAAATCGCTAATGTAATCGATTATTTTAACTAATGTAATCGATTAATACATAAAATAATCGACTAAAGTGATCTAAGTTCTTTCTGGAAAATGTACAAGAGTAATTTAATCGATTAAATCAATGTGTAATCGAATAAAGTAGTCATAGTAGATTCAACTTTAAGCTTATGTAATCAATTACATAGTATGGTAATCGATTAAAGCAGTCAGACTTGTTTTTGAGCTTTTACACTCTGTAATCGATTACCACTTGCCTGTAATCGATTAATCTGTTTCTCATGGCTTATGTAATAGATTACCAATGTTGGTAATCGATTAAATCAGTGCTAAAATGAGTTTTCCAAAACTTAACCATGAGAAATCAATTTCTTTATGTAAACATGAAAACTTTTATGCTTTAATGAAATCATGTATGCATGTTAATGATCATGTTTATGAAATGCAAGGATCATAAGATAAACCTCTTAAAACATTTAACAAATTACAAATCCTTGGCATGTGAAAAGCTAAAATCTTTCTTCTAAGGCATTGGCTTTATCCTTAACTTGATTCTTCCAGCTCCCCATATATCCAACAACATCAACCTCATCTCTCATCTATGTCATCATCAACATCAATATCACCATAATCTCAATATCATCAACAACGTCAACATCTTTTCATTTCAACATCATCATCATAAACATTAATATCATCTTATTAATATAATCATCCACATAATCTCATTTCAATATCATCATCAACATCACAAACCTCATTCATTCACAATCAATATTACCACGAGACTGGTATTTTAGGAAAATTCTAAATTAAAGAGGAAGACTACAATATAGAAAACAAACTCTTATGCCCATTTAAAAATTTAATAAAGAATTAAATAGAAGAACATATTACCAAATTTTGGACAATCTCATCTGTAATTAAGATTTTTCCCAAAAATCCAATCATTACAAAAACTACATCATTCACAGTTTTATCCATCAATAACAAATTGATCGCATCCCATTAGTTAAAACACATAATTTTTCTTGTAAACGAGCACACAACAGGAACAAACATACATCAATAATAAATATATCACATCCAATTAGTTTAAAACAAAGTATTTCTTGAAAATTAGCACACAACAGGGATAGGTATACATCTCCATAATTGGGTTCTCTAACCCCCAACAATGGTATCAAAAACTGTAACCAAACAATAAACTCCCCTTACTTATCTATAAACTCTCTCATTAGCTCCTCATGGTGTTCTTTTGAGATCCCTCAAGCTCACGTGTTTTGGCCCAAACGCAGAGCTCTATATACCAAATCAAAGACAAGGTTGATATTAACATTTGGCGTCAAATCCCCCCTCAAATTTTAAAAAGGGCTAAAATGGTATTTTGAAAGTCCACATCAAAAGGACATCATTTTGAAATTTCGATCACACCAATGTGACCGAAGCTCAATGAAGGTAACAAAAATGACATCAATATTATAAAAATGAAACTTTTACAATGTCTCATTTTCAAAGGAAGTATAAAAACACCTAATAACGATATCCAAATCACAAGAGATATCAAGAGAGGCTTTAAACTAGTTAGGAAAAGGCATAGAAAACACAGTTACCTCGAAGAAACCGCGAAGGAAAGATTGGAGGCTCCATTCTCTACCAAATCCTCGAGTTGAGTTTTGAAGATTTCACTCCGATTAAAGTGTTCCTCTCCGTGCGGTGGTTCAGGGACAAGAAACAACGGCTCGTGGTGGTCATCGATAATCATGGCTGGTGGAGGAGGAGGTGGAAGTGGTTGGGTGGCAGTTTGGGGAAGAAGAAGGCCAGCTTTTTCATGATTTTATGCTGTTGTGCATGTTTATAATCGACTTTACATGCCCAAAAGTATTTTGGCTCGCCTGGGCGGATTGACCCAAGTTTTGAAATTTCACTGCTCTGTGAAAAATTAATATCCCGCGCTTCAAATGTTATGTCGCCAATCCCAACGGTCAAAATTTACATATGTGGGTAAGGAACCTACCTATAAACTTTGAAAGTGATCCAATGATTAACCAAACCAGAGTTATGATTTTACCAAAACAGGTTTTTGGTCATACTCGGAATCACTCATTTTCAACGTAGCTCAAACAAACTCCACATAACTTGACATCCATACCAAGCCATTGAACAAGGATATTCCACACAACATTTCAACTACTCCTAATTAATAAAGTAATCAAATAATACAAGAAATACATCAAACATATATGTTCAGTTATCGAAATTTTAGGGCGTTACACCAAATACATTGGATGGTCTTTAACCCCTAAAAAATCTATAGTTTTGATGATAATAAGTATATTAAATTTTGTATGGACTAATAGATTTCATTGAGCTTGACCGGAAGCATATCGTCCAATACAAGTTTGGTAGCAAAATTCTATCTTAATCTTTATATACATATGCCTTTCTAAGCATCCAAATATAATGGAACTTTTACGTATAAATTTTCCAACGTCCAATGCACTATAACTTAAACAAGTGTCCACTAATCCAATATGTTGTGTCTATTTGAACATCCAAAAAGAGCTAACTAACTTGCACAAAAAAGCTAATTAACTAACTAGTATGTTAATGTCCAATGATGGTTCATACACTTACGCAACTTGTGAGGTTGATACATGTTCCAGAAGCAATGAAATATTTTGTTTCCCTTGTTTTTTTAGAATTTCTAATCATTTGAATTCAATTCCATGCAAAAAAAAAACTCAGCAGATACAAATATTCTCAATGTTGACATCACTGGACGATCTAAACACTTGTTCTTAGAAAGCTATTATTTGTTACGCAAATCTTTTTTTGTTGTAACTAAACTTATTATTTATCCTCTCTATGAGAGTTGAATTAGTTTATCCATTTAAACTATTTTTTGGAAAATCAGGAGTGAATTAGTGATCAAAAGTGGCAGGATAAAATACATGCTTTGTAATTAGTAGAGACCTAGAAGAATTCTAGTTGAAGCCAAAAGTGGTAGGATAAAATACATGCTTTGTAATTAGTTTGATTAGTGGAACCCTTCAAAGTTTTTGAAGGAGAATAAGGCATAGCTCAAGAGGTTGAGTGAACCAGTATTAGACATGTGTTTATATTCTCTCTTTGAAGCTTTAACTTGTTTTTCTATTAAGCTCACTTTAACACACCTTGGACACTCAAGGTCTTTGTTAAAAATTGTTTAAGTTGTTGAACAATCTATTATTGTTCTTGTTTTTAATCCCTTTGAAAATCTTTTTAGAAAAGCTACAATCTTTGTGGAAAAAAATTTAATTTTATATTTACACACTATTCAACCCCCTTCAAGTATGATGCAGATACTTTAGCCAGGAACATAGAAGAAATTAAAGTGAAAATTGGCTTTGAAGGTGTTTTTGTTTTGAATAGAGTGGGTAGAAGTGGTGGCCTCACAATCTTATGGAACAAATCTATTAATTGCCAAATAAATACTGAGCTATTCGCTTAATCATATTGATGTTGAGGCAATAATGGAGGACAACAACATGTGGAGACTTATAGACAATTATGGTATATCAAAGTGGGAAGAAGCAAGAAGTATTGGGCTCTTTTAAGGATTCTAGAATCAAGGTCTAACCTCCCTTGGTGCATCATAAAAGACTTCCTCTAGACAGTCGTTCTTTCACTTGGTTCAGGGGTAAATTTTTGAATGAAGTTATGGTAGAACGTTTAGAATGAGACATGTGTACTTTTGGTTGGTTATGTTGATTCAAAAGGAAGTATGAAAGGATGGACAAGGAATCAAGCTTTGGAGTTTTGTGCTTTCAACATGCCTCATAGCAAAGTGCCTTGGAAGCTTGAAGATCAATTGATTCATGTAAAAGGGAAGATGTATTATCTGATAATCCAATGTGCATATCATGCATAATCATTCATTTAGGATTGTTAGAATGAGGATCAATTCAAAAGCATTTAACAAATAAGGCAAAATTAAAATCAAGTTTTTGGAAAAATGAAGTTTTCCTGCTTTAATCGATTACAGATATGTTGGCATCGATTATTTTGTTCTTCATGCCTTCTGGAAAACAAAACAAGAACAATGTAATCGATTACATATCGAATTAATCGATTACCTAGGCTAAAATTGAAAAATCATATTGTCTGTCTTAATCGATTACAGAAGTTCGTAATCGATTACATATCATGCCTATGGCTAACATGTTCTGCTGATTTAATCGATTACATATCGTTTTAATCGATTACATAGTTCATTTGAAAATATTGGTCTGTCTGTCTTAATCTATTACCAAATTTAGTAATCGATTACTCAGTGCATTTGGAAAATCATGAGTGTCTGGTTTAATCGATTACGTGACGGAATAATCGATTACAATGTTCATAGCTCAAACCCATAACACATCATAAACACTTTAATCGATTACATTCTTGGATTAATCGATTACAGAAGCGTGTTTAATCGATTATTTTTAGTTAGAAAGCTGTTATAAATAGAACCCATTGCCCTGTGATTTTAAGGATTGAGTAATTCGTATTCTGGGCAATCACAAACATTCATGAGCTTTCTTTAGTGAGTTTTCTGAGCTTAAAAAACATCTTGGCGTCACAAAAATTCATATGGATTGTTGATTTGAAAAGTGAAGCAAAATTGAGTTTCAAAGAGTAAGGAAACGGATGCTTTGAATCTGTCATTCTTTCTTTCAACCTGGTGAATCATACATATGCATTGTGTTCATTGGATTATCAGGTGAATCCATTCCTTATTCTTTGTGGTTGTAAATCTGTTATTTGATTTTTGTAAAGATTGGCTTATTGTAAATGGGTTTCTTGCATGATGACTAGAGATAGTGTTTCTCTAGGGGTTACTGAGTAGTGTTCTCAGCGGGGTTGGTCTCTAAGAATCTAATAGTGTTTTATGTAACACCCCAAAATTTTGGAACTACAGTCAACTGATGGTCTGAATTCGAATTACTTGGGTAAAATGTTAATTAAGAGGCAGCACAAAAAGATTTGGAGGAAATGACGAAAATACCCCTGGACATTTTTAAAAATGACCAAATTGCCCCTAGGTATTTTAGCAAGATATTTTAAGGAGGAAATTTTATAAATACTCTTGGATGTTTGAAAAATGATCAGAATACCCTTAGGGTGACACTTACAGAGACACCTTGAACATTTCGTAGAAATGACGATTATACCCTTAGGGTGAGGGGTAAAATTACCAAAATGCCCTTTAGGTCAAAAATGACCAAAATGACTTTAGAAATTTGTGGGAACCTGAATATTGGATAAAATATTTTTAGATAATAGATTATCAGCAATGTTGGTGGCAGAGAACCCTAAACTAGAATTTCTAGGAATTTTGGAAGATATTTTGAAAAGAGTCTCAGACATCAGAAAATTATAAGAAAAGGATGGACATAATCTATGGAATTTTCTCTTAATTATGAGAGGAATAGTTTTCCTAAATAAGTTAGTTTAGTAATTTTAATAATTAAAGGTAATATGGACCAATAAAAAATTAGAATTTTGCTATTACATGGAATAAAAGGAAAATTTGTTGATTTGGTTCTCTAAGATCAAGTTTTGGCCGTATGATACAATATCAAGGGAGAAAAGCTTTAGGAACATTCAAGAATGGACACATGGAGCGTTAAGAAGCCTAGCCATTTTCATTGGTCCAAGTAGAAAGTTAGTAATTAATGCTTAAGATATCTTTGGAAGCAAAACTTATCACAAAGCAAGGAACCACACGGTTGGAAACTAAAACAAATGAAATGGCCTTTGTATTTTGAAAGTGCACGTGCAAAGCTAGGAAGAATCAAGAAGGAAGCCACTTGTAAGGAAATTATTCCTTAGCCAATAAAAATCAAGCAAATGGAAAAGTAAGGTAATAATGAATTAAGAAGATTTTTGAAATAAACTTCCTCTTGTCTCCTTTGAACACGTGAAGATCTCAAGACATCATTTCAACAATCCCAACGGTAAAAAGTTAGATATGTGGGTTAGGAGTACACCTTTAAAATTTTAAAGGGATCCAACGGTTAAAAAATTCATAATGAGTATTTTAATTAAACGGGCCATGGGAAGAGATTTTGGTGACTAAGCTAGCATTTCACATGAAAGCAATTGAGGATTTGACCTACAATCCTTGAATTCCACGTGCAAATGGAGATAAATGGAGAAGAATATGGAATCCTCATGAAAATGGACACTTGTACGGTGAGAATTCAATAGCCAATAGAATTTACATTAG
>PYAF01005141.1:101060-112430 GCA_007407185.1 Glycine tomentella | reverse complement strand
AACTACATACCATTCATCCTCTACTTCAAAAATTAAATCAAAATCTTTTCATAAAAATATCAACAGACAGCCCAAAATATCATCAAAATCACCTAAAAAAAATCATCAAATGGGCTTCCATACATCACTAATATTGATGGGTATAAATCATCACCTATCTTATGGCTTAAATCAACATATTCTCATCAAAGAATAACCTACAAATAGCACGAAATTTAAGCCTAAATAATAACCATAATTCAGCCTACTAAAACATGTAAATTAATCCAAACCATTGATTAACTAGAGATTTAAGCTTAGCCTACCTCAAGTGATTTTGAGTCTTCATATCCTTCTAAGCTTGTCAAATCCTTTCTAAGGTTGTTTGCCTCTACACGTAATTTCTTCAAGGTGATGGGGTTTACTTGATTTAAGCTTTAAAGGGAAAGATGAAATGAAATGAAATGAAAGTGGTGTGAGGGAGAGAGTTCACGCGAGGTTTGAAGAATGGAATGGTCTTGGAATTGGCTTGTACTTAGGTTCCTCCTCCTCCCTTTATATAGTGGTGAAGAAATGATTACTTAGAGAAAATTCTCATAAGCCATCATTATTCCTTTACAAGTGTCCCTACACTTGCTATAATCTTAAGGCTTCCTTCCTTTCTTCCTTCCAAGTGTCCTACCACTTGGCATGATCTTAGAGCTTCTTCTCATTTTCTTCCAAGTGTCCAAGCTCTTGAAGTTTCTCCGTTTCTCTTGCATTTTCGTGGAGTAGCTTGCCAAGGAAGATTTTTATGCTTTTTCTTTCATTCTTGAGTTTATCCCAAACCTATTTTAGTAAAATTCTAATTCTGGATTTGTTAACCGTTGGATCTCTTTAAAATTTTAAAGGTACACTACTATCTCACATATGGAACCTTTGACCGTTGGGATTGTTGAAATAATGTCTAGAGCTGTCCACGTGCAAGATGGAAGAGTGTAGAGAAATCTTGGCTTATTTTTATGTTACCTTGCATCCATGCCATACAAGTGTCTTGCCACTTGTTTTCATCCTATGACTTATCTTCCAAGTGGTTAAATTCAAGAAACTTCTTCCTCATTCTCCATGCTTCTCCACGTGAATGACAAGCTCAAAGGGAAGGAATACAAATTTTTCTTCCTTTCATGCTACATGTGGTCATTTTTTATGATGAATAAAAATCTAGTCTCAAGATGGTATTTTCTTAAAAAGAAATCCAATTTTATTTGAATTCTTTTATCTAAAGAAAATTTTGAATATTATAATTCGAGATGTTCCTAAGAATTTATCCCAATGATAGTTTAAATGAATCCCAGGCAGTCTTATACAGGGGAATACATAAACCTTTCATTCTAGACTACATCTTTATCTTATTGTTGATTGGTCTAAACTTCTTCTGTCCATCAAAATTACTAAACCATTTTATTAAATAGGTCTATTCATCCTATAATTAAGAGAAAATTCTATAGATTTTATGTACCATTTTTTCATATTTTTCTGATGCATGAGTTTTCTTGAATACAACCTCAAATTTGTCATCTTCTAAAATTTGTAGAAATTTTATTCTAGAGTTTTGTGTCACAAAAAATATGTTGATACTTAGTCAGCTAAGTGTATTCTATAATTTCATCAAGTTTCTACAAAATTTCTATAGTTATTTGAGCATTTTTAGCCTAGGAGCATTTTGGTAATTATGTCATTCAACCTAGGGGTATTTTGGTCATTTTCAAAAATGTCCAAGGGCATTTTTTGTAATTTCCATCTTAAGGGTTTTATAGTAATTTCTACTTCATGGAAAAAATGATATAGTTATTTTTCTCTAAACATACTTGTATCCAATTATCATCACATTTTTATAATTTTGGGGATGTTACATCCAAGCTCTTGAAGTTTCTCCATTTCTCTTGTATTTTCATAGAGTAACTTGCCAAGGAAGATTTTTATGCTTTTTCTTTCATTCTTGAATTTATCCCAAACCTGTTTTAGTAAAATTCTAATTCTGGATTCTTTAACCGTTGGATCTCTTTCCAAATTTAAAGGTACACTACTATCCCACATATGTAACTTTTAACCGTTGGGATTGTTGAAATAATGTCTAGAACTATCCACGTGTTCTGCCAAAGGAGACAAGATAAGATTTTTGCTTTCTTTGCATCCATGCCATACAAGTACCTTAACACTTGTATTCATCACATGGCTTACCTCTACAAGTGTCTTTCATGAATCTTCTTGTCTATTCTACAACATTTTCGTGAACTTTAAACCTAGGGGTGTGGATATAAATTTCCTTCCTTTTATACCATTCGATGCTTAAGAAAAACCTAATTCCAATTAAGGTTTTTCACATGGTAATTCCTTGTGAGAAAGTTAATTTTAATTTGAATTCTTTCACCTAAATAATATGAAATAATAGAATTTTAGAGATCTCCAAAAATTATCTTTAGTTTCATTACAAATAACTCATAACCAATCTCTACAGAGTACTATACAGACCTCAAGCGCAAGATTGTTCTTATCTTAATTCCAATTGGTCTATTTTTCTTCTGACCATTAAAATTACTAAACCATTTTATTAGGTAAATTTGGACATCCTACAATTGAGAGAAAACTCCACAGAATCTTAAAGGGTATCTGGTCATTTCTGACCTGAAGGGTATTGTGGTAAATTCATCATTCATCCTAGGGGTATATTATCATTTCTACAATAAAATATCTAGTCAAAAATATCTAAGGGTATTCTTGTCATTTCCAAAATATCCAAGGGCAATTATGTAATTTTTCTCCTTAAAATATCTAACTAAAGTATCTAGGGGCATTTTTGAAATTTTCAAAAATATCCAAGGGTATTTATGTAATTTTTACTTTAAGGGCATTTTTGTAATTTCTGTTTTAAGGGAAGGGCACTATCGTCATTTTTCTTCAACTAGAATTTTTTATCCAAGTATCATTATACTTCCACAATTAAATATGAATTCAAGATATAATTTTGAGGATGTTACAGAAAATGATGACACAATTCTAACCCAAGATGGTAAACTTATCCCTGATTCTGTGAATCAATTGATCTTTACCATTGTCCAACATTTCATAGAAGATTCTAGCTTATGGAAAGATAGATCTGCTGAACTCATTTCCAATCTTAGGTGTAAAACCTTAGCTGACTTTAGGTGGTATAAGGATACCTTACTAGAGTCTTTACCCATGAAGATAGTCAAGAACCTTTCTGGAAAGAAAAGTTTCTTGCTGGCCTTCCAAAATCTCTTGGGGATAAGGTTAAGGATAAGATCCGTAGTCAGCATCCTAACAATGAAATCTCTTATAAGCAATTAAATTGTGGTCAACTTATTGCTTTCATCCAAAAAGTAGCCTTAAAGATTTGTTAAGATAATAAGATCAAGTATCAGCTTGCCAAAGAAAAGGCTCAAAATCGCAGGGATTTCAGACATTTTTGTGAACAGTTTTGTCTTCCTTGTTCCAAACCTAGGAAATCCAGAAAGCATAATCATAATCCTGAAAGACAGAAACCCAAGAAATCTATCTATCACTACCGTCTTGAACTCCACATAGGAAGCTTAGGAGAGAATTCCAAACCAAACCACCCTTTGATAAGGTAAACATTCCTAAGAAACCAATAGTTTGTTGGACTTGTGGCAAGCCCGACCATAAAGACAATACTGCAGAGTTAAGAAAAAACTTAGGAACCTCAACCTTGAACCTTCTGTAGAAGAACAAATAAACCAGCTCCTAGTAGAGTCTTCTAATGATGACGAGTCTGATAAGGAGTCTTCTGAAGGTCAAACAACTAATGATTTGAATCAAATCCAAGAGGATGACTTATCTTCATCTGATGAAGATTGTCCTTCCTCTTCTCAGATCCATGTTCTCACCAAAGAACTAGATCTTCTTTTTGAGGTTATTAATTCTATTACTGATCCTCAAGAAAAGAGAAATATTTTGCATAAACTCAAACAATCTTTTGATGAACCATCTTCTTCATCTTCTAGATCAAACAATTTGTTAATTAATAACAAATTTAACATCAAAGAAACTCTTAAGAAATTTGAAAAGAGTATTGTCAAACCTATAACCATCCAGGATCTTCAGCATGAAGTTAATCAACTAAAAGCTGAAATCCGCCTTATTAAAGAACAACAAAATGTTCACCAGGATATTTTGACTGTTTTACAATCTGGTGATCAAACTGATGAGGAAGAACTTGTTCAGAATAATCAACCTTCTAATAATGATTCTTCAAATGATTAAGTCATTCCTCCAAAGATTTTTGAATTTATTATTTAGTCAACAATTCAAAAGTTTTATATTAGAATCAAAATTATTGTTGTAACATTTATCCTTGAAACTAAAGCTCTATTTGATACAGAAGCAGATTTGAATTGCATTCAGGAAAGATTGATTCCAACTAAGTATTTTGAGAAAGCTTTTGAAAGACTTAGCACCGCCAGTGGTTCTAAGCTCCGTTTCCATTTCAAACTTTCAAATGCCATTATTGTAAAGGATGAATTAAAAGTAAAAACTTCTTTTTTCCTTGTCAAAAATCTTAAAAATGCGATTATCCTTGGAACACCGTTTATCAAATCTATTTTTCCTATTACTATTTCAGATAAAGGTATTTCTACTATTTATTTTAACAAATCCATCACTTTCAAAATTCTCAAAACTCTTATCATAAGAGATTTGAATCCAATTTTTATAAGCAAAATCAAATTAATTATCATAAGAAGAATTTTCTTATAAGAAAATAGATGATTTGCTTAATCAACCAATTATTCATAATAAAATCAAATCTTTGATAAATCTAATCCAAAGTACTATCTCTGCTGATCTTCCTAATGCTTTTTAGCAAATAAAGCAGAACATTATTGATCTTCCTTATGAAAAGGATTTCAATGAACGACAAATCCCAACCAAGGCTCGTCCTATCCAAATGAGCCAAGAACTTCTTGTTCATTGTCAAAAGGAGATTCATGATCTCCTGCAAAAGGGATTAATCAGAAAGAGCAAGAGCCCTTGGTCTTGTTATGTTTTTTATGTAAATAAACAAGCTGGGATTGAGCATGGTACCCATCGCTTAGTTATGAATGACATTTTTAACCCTCGCTTTGGATTAAAAAATGCTCCTTCAAAATTCCAAAAATTTATGAATGACATTTTTAATCCTTACTCATCCTTCATCATTGTCTATATTGATGATGTTCTTGTGTTTTCCTAATCATAGATAAACATTTTAAACACATTAACATCTTTATCCAGGTAATTCGAAAAAATGCTCTTGCTTTATCTAAAACCAAGATTAATCTTTTTCAAACCAAAATTTGTTTCTTGGTCACAATATTTTGTCAAGCAACCATTACTCCTATTAATCGTGCAATTGAATTTGCAAACAAATTTCCTGATCAAATCATAGAGAAAGCTCAACTTCAAAGTTTTCTTGATTGTCTAAACTATGTTGTTGATTTCTTTCTGCAATTAAGTAATCTTACCAAACCACTTTATGATCATCTCAAGAAGACACCTCCTCCATGGACCAATGTTCATACTAATCTTATCAAACAAATCAAATCTAAAGTTAAAGACCTTTCGTGTCTTTATCTTCCTAACCCCTTAGCCAAAAAGATTGTCGAAACTGATGTCTCTGACATTGGTTATGGTGGCATCCTTAAACAATTTGTCAATGGCAAAGAACAAATAATTGAATTCACTTCAAAACATTCGAATCCTACTCAACAGAATTATTCTTCTATTAAAAAGGAAGTTTTAGCAATTTTTTAATGCATTTCTAAATTTTCAATCTGATTTATTAAATCAAAGGTTTTTAATTTGTGTATATTGCAAATAAGCAAAAGAAATTTTACAAAAAGATGTTAAAAAGCTTGCATCAAAACAATTTTTTTTCCTATGGAAAGTAATTTTAAGTATCTTTGATTTTGAAATTGAATTTCTCAAAGGTACCTTAAACTCTCTTCCTGACTATGTTACTCATGAATATTTATAGGGAGGAAGCCAACAAGTTTTCAATGCTGAAATCGGTGAAATCTTCCTCTTCCAGAGGGAGAGATGGTGGCAGAAGTAGTTCTACCAAATTAGCAATTGTTGGTTTAAACACCCTTTCAGGGTCAAGATTGAAAATAATAGGAATACTTCACAACAACCAAGAGAGGGGTGAATTGGTTGAACCTTGGTATTTTAAAATCAATTTCAAATTAGACTTTTCAGGATTTTTATCACTTTTAAAACCAAAAAACCTTTTACTCAATCAAATAGCTCAGTCCAAGAATTCAATAGATCAAAACAAATCTTGTTGTGCAATGAATATAATTCAAAGAATAAAAGACAAATAATAAGATGAGAAGAGAAATAAGAACACACACAATTTATACTGGTTCACTTCAAATCATGAAGCTACATCCAGTTCTTCCAACCAACACTAGGTTAGAGTTCCACTATTATAAAAATATTCTTACAAGCTTTTACAAGAATCTCCCCTTTATCAACCCTAGACAAAGAATAGAAATCTAAAACCCTATTAGAAATCTAAGGAGAAAGATCCAGAGAACACTACTCTGATCTTTAAGCGAGAGAACCCTTCTCTAGTCCCAAGCTTTAAGAATCAAAATTACAATAGCCAATACAACACAAATTTGTAAACAAGATTACAACCAATCAGTTAAGGAAAGAAAACACCTGATGATCCAGTGAATGGTATGCACATGAATGAACAAACCAGGTTGAATGATGAAAAATAATCTCAAAACATATCCTTCCTTAACCTTTGAAAGAAACTTCTTGCTTGAAAGAATCACTCAAAAACCCATAAGTGTTTTAGTGAAAGCAAGAACTCATAGAACCTAGACAAACCACTTAGAACGTGTTTAGAAAGCTTATGTGTGCTCAGAATACGAATTGATCAAGTTACCAAACAAGCTGTGCCAAGGTTCTATCTATAACAAACTTTTGTAACTGTCAGTAATCAATTAAACGCACCTAATAATCAATTATTTCACTCATGTAATCGATTAAATCAACCTTGTAATCGATTAAAGTGTTCTACAAGAATCTGGACATGAGCAACGAACAAAATAATCGATTATTCTGTCTTGTAATTGATTAAGACAGGAAGCTTCATAAACTTGAAATACACTGTGTAATCGATTACGGATTCTGGTAATCGATTAAACTAGGAAGCTTTAGAAATCATATTGAACTATGTAATCGATTACTATATTTGGTAATCGATTAATGCAACAATCCTTATATACATTAACACAAAGTGTAATCGATTACGGAATTTGGTAATCGATTATGACAGGAAGATGATATTTTCAGTTTAGCCTGTGTAATCGATTACTACTCTTTGGTAATCGATTCTTCCAGCACGGCTTAAAATAATGTATAGCAATGTAATCGATTACTACCTGTTGGTAATCGATTAAAATGTTCATCAAGGCAGTGTTAGTTAAAACAAAGGTCATATAATCGATTATTCCGATAGGTAATCGATTACATTGTTCATGAAAAGTTTTCCAGAATGAACTAAGAACAAAATAATCGATTATCTCCTCAATGTAATCGATTAAATCAGTACAAATTCATTTTTCCAAAAACCTTTGATTTAAATTGATTATTTTACCAAAGCCTTGTGAATTTTATTACTCAAGTTAATTGAATTATTGAATGATATGAATGCAATGCACTTGGATCACCAGAATTGCTGCTTTCTTACACATTTAACACAAATCATTCTTCAAGGCATCCAATGCATGTTGAAAGCTCAAAACCAAAGTCTTGATTCCTATTCCATTCTTCAAATAGCTCCTCTGAAACCAACAATCTCCCCTTTTTTGGCTTTAAACATGCCAAATCTTTAGTTGATTAATAGTAAGGCTTGAAGTAAATTGTTGAATCAATTTGAAAAGGCTTGAGCCTTGAAAACCGGAAATTTTTCAATTCCTTAGCCAAGAACAAGTGTTAAAAGCATCTGTGATTCATGTGGCATTCATTTACAAGTATTATATGTTGAATAGATTCATTTTTAACCACACAGCTCCCTCTAAATTCCAACATCCATTCAGTTCAAATTTTGAGCAAAAAATGAAACAAAAACAGGGGCAAACAGAGCATTATGCAGGCCATACTTAATCAATCATTTCTCCCCCTATTTGGCTTGTTAAAAGACAAAAACATAAAAGGCACGGTGGATAATAGAATTGGAAGCATAATGGAAGTCTTAATATTCATTTGGGGAGCCATTATATAGTGAAGTAAAAACAAAACATTAATAACTTAAAAATAAAGCATAAAACAGAAAGAAAAACATAAGTTTTAGAATTCTACAGAAGCATTATCATTCATATTTGCTTCTATGGTATCAAGCATATCCCTAATCTCTTCTAAGGCTTCATTTGTTTCAGCCTTGAAGTCCTGTTGCATCTTGATCATGGTGTCCATTTTCTGCAGCATCAAAGACTCAAACTGTGAGTATAAGGGCTGTTGTTGATCCCTTGCTTCATCTTCAAAGTTAGCAACTTGATCTCCTTCATCATCAGCAGCAGCAGCAGGAGCAGCTTGTCCAACCATAACTCGGCCATCAGGAGTCTTTCTCATCCCCATCTTGGTGAGTTGCTTCTCCTTTATAAGGCTGTTACTTGAGTTGGTATGATCAACAACTTCATTTTCCACATCAATGTTGAAGTGGTCAATGAACCTAGACACAAGGACAGGATATGGGAAAGGGTAGTTGACCAACCTTTTGGATTTGAGCATTATTTCTTCAAATATGAGAACCCAATTCATGGGTATGTTGTTCTTCAAACCATAGACTAATTGGAGGTCCTCATCCGTGGCTTGAGCATGGTTGGTGGCCCTAGGAGTGATTACATAAGTAATTATGTAATGGAGAAGCCTATCCTCAGGTGTCATGGGTCTAGTACCTAATCTGTTCCTAAGTTGCATATGAAGGTCATACAACATCTCCCTATAGGTATCCATTTTGCTATACCCATCAGGCTCTTCATCGAACTTTCTAGCCCCCTCACATATGACACCAACCACAGTCTCCCAAACTTCATGGGTGATTTCCATTGTTACACCCTTGACTTTGGTGATCATGGTCCCATTCATGGACCCTTTGGCACAGGTATAGAAAACCTTCACCAAATAAGGGTAAAAGATACCCTTCATTTCTAAAAATCTTCTAAGCCCTTGGGCTTCAAAATATGCAAGGAATTGGAATCCCTCCCTAATAAACCAATCTAACTCAAGATATTTTGGTGAGGCTATAGGCTTGGTTGCATTGAACTGTAGATAGTTCATTTTGTCTGACTCTGTGGAAAACCACAAGTCAAGCCTGTTTGGAGGTTGAGGAGGAGGTGGATTGGATGAAGATTCACCCATTTTTCTCTTAGAAGACCTAGCACGTTTGGGTGTTGGGTTTGACATGGTTCTTGGTAGGTTTAGACACAAGAAAACACAGACAAATTTCAGAAATTTCAGATGGAGAAGAGACTAAGGTGCAAATTTTTTTTAGTGATGCAATGCACTATTTATAGGCAAAATTGATGCTCCTAACGTCCATATTTTTGAAAATATAGTTGTTGGTGACAGTGAAGGCACTTTAGTGGCCTTGGATTTCCTTTGGATTTGGTTGGGCAGTTACATTTTCAGAGAAAAACTATCAGAAAATGCACAACAGATAAATAATCGATTATTTACTTAAGGTAATCGATAATTTTGCACATTTTGGACACAAAAATTGCACGTGGTAATCGATTATCCCATGTGGTAATCGATTATTTGTCAACCAGTTAGAGGTTGAAGATGATTTGTAATCAATTATATGTTAATTTAATCGATTATATCATGAATTTGGGATTTTTATCCAATACCAGATTTTATGTAATCGATTACCCGAGTGGTAATCGATTATTCCAGGAGAATCAAAAAATTCTAAGCATATGTGTTATCGATTACCTAATTGTTGTAATCAATTACTCTAGTGAAACATTTAAACTGGAAAATGGATTTTGTTCATAGTAATCAATTATCCTGATGTGTAATCGATTATTCCAGGAAGAATTATTTCTATGAAATAGAGAATAATCGATTACAAGATTTTAGTAATCGATTATTTAGGCTTGTTTTGCATAAATATGTGAGTTTTAAAGATTTTAATCGATTATCCCGTGGTGTAATCGATTATTACAGGAAGTTTATCAGAAAACAGAGCATTTTGCAGATCAGCACGAATTTTCAATCAACTGGGTGATGAATGCATCAATGAAGCTCAATAAAACATGGAAAGACACACTTTGAACAGGCTAGCATATATTGGATTCATCAAGAATACCTAGCATGTTTCTACGTGCATAAAATCTATCCCTAGCCAATGGTTTGGTGAATATATCAGCAAGTTGGTTATGGGTATCAATGAACTCAACCTTGATATTACCTTTCTGAACATGATCTCTGAGGAAATGATGCCTTATCTCAATATGCTACGTCCTTGAATGCATTATTGGATTCTTTGATATGTTAATAGCACTTGTATTGTCACATAGCAGAGGTATTTCATTCAGTTCAACTCCAAAATCTTGCATTTGTTGCTTCAACCAAAGGCTTTGTGCACAACAATTTCCAGCTGAGATATATTCAGCTTCAGCAGATGACAAAGCAACACAAGATTGTTTCTTGCAATGCCATGAGATCAATAAACTTCCTAGAAGATGACAAGTGCCACTTGTACTTTTTCTGTCTAGCTTGTAACCTGCAAAGTCAGAATCAGAATATCCAACAATATTAATTGTTGATTTGAAAGGGAGCTACATGAAGATTCAAGTGAAGAATCAAGTAACAATAAGGCTTGGATGTTTTGGCTTTCAACATGGCTCAAGGAATGAAGATTGAAGCTGGTGATTTAATGTAAAAGGAAAGAAAGCACTATGGTGATCCAAGCTTTGAATACATATCATTCATATATCATACAAGCATTGCATCATATTGATTTTAAGTTATTGATTTGAAACTTAAGAAAAAGCCAAGTATTTTGGAAAAATAGCCTAGTACTTCTTTAATCGATTACTGCCTCAAGTGAATTGATTATTTTGTTCATAAGCTTTCTGGAAAATCAAACATGAACACTTTAATTGATTACTCCATCAGATTAATCGATTACATGAATCTTAGCATACTTAAAAATTAGCCTTGTAACTGGTTTAATCGATTACTATAGTACCGTAATCGATTACATGCTTGTTTGGAAAATACAGTCACTCTGGCTTAATCGATTACCACTGACTGTAATCGATTATTTAGTTCAAATCATGTTTTGCACTCACACTGGCTTAATCGATTACCAAG
>PYAF01005141.1:68422-100960 GCA_007407185.1 Glycine tomentella | reverse complement strand
GTTCATTGAGTCTTGCTTCCATTGATTCATTCATGGGTCACTAAGGTGCTAGTGAAGCAAGCTTGTTCTGTCACAAAGGCTTAGGAAAGCACTTCTGCATAATTGGTTTGCATTCAACCTGAGGTTTTTCATTCATATGCATTTCATTCTTGGATCATCAGGTGAATTCTTTCCTAGCTCTTTGTGAATGTTTAGTTTTTTGCAGTAACTTTGTAATTGTTGACTCTATTGTAAGAAGGTTTTCTTGCAAGTGGAGATAGTGTTTCTCCAAGTGGAGATAGGGTTTCTCCAAGGACAACTGAGTAGTGTTCTCAGTGTGGGTGTGACTTCTAAGGATCTAATAGAGTTTTAGAACTCTGAACTTCATCTAGGGTTGATGAAGAGAAGCTTGTAATTACTTGTAAGAATAATATTTGCAATAGTGGAACTCTACTCTAGAGTTGAGTAGAAGAAACTGGATGTAGCCTCATAGGTTTTAAGGTGAACCAGTATAAATCTTGTGTTGTGATTTAAATTCTGCAGATTTGACTATACTTGTGTGAACTTTGTTTTGCATGTGTGTTCTTGTTTCATAACAAGTCTTGGATTAATTTTGTGATAAAGATTATTGTTTGATTTTGTGATAAAGATCCAAGGGCAATAAAACTCTGATTTTCATCAAAGAAATTTTAATTTACCAAGACTAACCAATTCACCCCCCCCCCTCTTGGTTAAGTGTGAAGTGTTCCTTATTTTCCACATTGTACTTTTTCTATCTAGCTTGCAACTTGCAAAGTCAAAATCAGAATATCCAACAATATTAATTTAAGCACCTTTGGGATACCAAAGACCAACTTTTGATGTAGCTTTGAGATATTTGAGGATCCTCTTGACTGCAGTAAGATGAGACTCTTTTGGATTTGCTTGATATCTTGCATACAAGCAAACACTTAGCATTATATCAGGTCTACTAGCTATCAAGTATAGCAAAGATCCAATCATTCCTCAAAGGAGAAGATAAGAGCTAGATTTGAATTTGAATTCCACTAGCATCTTATCATGATCATGTCCTAGATTTTAGGAAGTAGTTTGAGGGCTGATTAGGGGGCTTACATACGGCTGATATTTAATTATTATTTGGCAAAATAATTCCCAAGTAATTGACTTGGTCTTAAGAGGATATGATGGGAGGTTGTTGGCAATTTTTGAAATGCAAACAACAGCACTTTATCTTCACGTGTGGGTGCTCCATAATAAGATTTTTTTGTTTAAAAAATCTGACTCAAACTCTTCTATAAAGTGTGCTCTTGGGGTCATAGTTCTCTAATAGTTTTTGAAAAAAAAACCCTATCTACCTTCCTCCAGTTTTACGTGCCCTCGTTGAGTTTTGACAGAAAATTCAACCACCAATATCATCCATTAGTGAGCCTCTTGGATAAGTAAAAACACTTTGAAACCTAACCTTCTTCCTCTCCATTGGTGCGCTTAGCCTACCTCCATTGGTGTTTGATGAGTCACTATTTACCTTTATTTTCTCACCTTTCTGTACTCATTTTAATCCCTGATTTGTGTTTAATCGTTTATATTTTTGCACTTTTCTCATTTAGGATTTAATTGGACCGATAATTCAGATTTTAACTAAATTGGATTTTTTGAGTTTAATTATTCCAATTTATATTTTCAGGGCAATTTAATAATTAAATGGGCTTGGAATTAATTCATGGACTTGAAGATTGGAGTGCCACGTCAGCATCATTTTCCACATCAGCATTTTATTTTCGTTTTATTTTGCTTTAGTGAATTTTTGGGCCAAAACTGTTAGGAAAAGCCCATTTTCTTTGTGAGAGGTCACAGACACTAGTATTTAGAATACTGTGCCCATGCAAAACAGGGAGACTCAGCTATTCTCTTTAGGGTTTTAGGTTTTCGTTTTCTGCTGAGTACTCTACTTATGGTTTTGGTTTCTGTTTGGATTTTTGTTTTTGGAATACAATTTCGTTTCTGCTAGTGTTTATTTTCGTTTCTGCTTCATCTTGCTTTCATTTTCTGCTTCCAGTATTTTCGTTTTTGTTTAGGTTAAGTTTTCGTGTTTTTGCTTTTGAATTCTGTTTCTCTTTTAGTTTCGTTTAATGTTCAACTGCTATTCAATTCTTGTTTCTGTTGCAATTTTTGAATTCATGGAAGGCTAAATCCTAGGGTTGGACCCTAGGACAGATTGCAGACCTTCAATGAAGGTTCTCTGTTCTTCTAATTCTATTCTGCTTGGTTCTTCCTTGTCGGGCTTCTGTTCTGTATTGTTTTCGAATTAGAGTCATGCTTAATGATTCTGAGTTGATTGATTCAGTAATCTCAGGTTGCTTAATCCTGAGAGATTAGTCCTGACGAGGTTCGTGTTTGCTTAATTCGTGTAGGAAATTTTAGGTTAATCTTCGCTTAGTAGATTAATCTGGATTAAGTTAGGATAGATTATCTCTTGTGAACCGAGGATATTAGAGGCGCAATCTGTTCAAAGGTCTGACTTGTTTAATTAATCACTTCAATTACTTAGCATTTCTGTTTTAATTTAGATATTCTTGCATTCTGTTAAAAATCCCCCCATTACATGTTTAATCCCTAACGCAGACAATTGATCCTTGAGAGACGACCTAGGAGTCATTTCCTAGTACTACATTTAACTGTATTAATTTGACTGAGTACGACCTCAATCAGTGTTTGTTGGTGGCCTTCAAGAAGTGTTCTTGAGTCTTGACAAGAAGTGGTGTGGATCAACATTAGAGGGCTTGTATCTTCAAGTCTATCCTTGATCATCAAGTTTTGAATATAAACAAGGGAACATCTATGTCTTAAAGAATGATTCTTGTGTGGTATGTGTGTTTCCGCTTAAATTTTTTTTATTTTTCTTCTCACATGCCTTCGGGCTTCAAGGCCCTATCTTTCATGTAATTGATTACTATATTTGGTAATCGATTAATGCACCAATCTTTATATACATTAACACAGAGTGTAATCGATTACTGAATTTGGTGATCAATTATGACAGGAAGATGATATTTTCAGTTTAGCCTGTGTAATCGATTACTACTCTTTGGTAATCGATTCTTCCAACAAGACTTAAAATAATGTATAGCAATGTAATTGATTACTACCTGTTGGTAATCGATTAAAATGTTCATCAAGGCAGTGTTAGTGAAACCAAAGGTTAGATAATCGATTATTCCGATAGGTAATCGATTACATTGTTCTTGAAAAGTTTTCCAGAATGAACTAAGAACAAAACAATTGATTATCTCCTTAATGTAATCGATTAAATCAGTACAAATTCATTTTTCCAAAAACCTTTGATTTAAATTGATTATTTTACCAAAGGCTTGTGAATTTTATTACTCAAGTTAATTGAATTATTTAATGATATGAATGCAATGCACTTGGATCACCAGAATTGCTTCTTTCTTACACATTTAACACAAATCATTCTTCAAGGCATCCAATGCATGTTGAAAGCTCAAAACCAAAGTCTTAATTCCTATTCCATTCTTCAAATAACTCCTCTGAAACCAACAAGGATCTTCTTCTGAATAGGAAGTTGACCCCACAAAATCTTGGTCATTAACCCATTTAGGATCATCCCTGGTCCTTCAAACAAAATCTGGGTCATCCACCCAAGACCCTCAATCTTAATCTAAGTCATCCACTCAGAAAACAAAACCCCAATCCCAGACAAAGGCTGATTATGCCATGCCCATTCAAACCCTTTTGGCTCTTCAGGAACAAGGCTTAACCCATCTTCCTAAAGGCCTCCCTTCAAAATCATGGGCAGACATTGCTTCAGGAAAGATGAAGACAATGAAAGTCTTGCAATCATGATCCAAAATCTTAAAAATAACCCATTGACCCTTCATCAACCAAAAGGCAAAGCCCTTGTTCAATACCCTAAACCAGTGGCAATCCAAAAGCCTAAATCTCAAACTCAGTACATCCCAAAAAATAAATTTGAGGATGTCATTCAAATGGAACTAGAATTCTCGACCCAAAAAATAAAGTTACTTAGAAAATCTTCCCAAAAGATTTCTAGGAAATCAGTTTCATTACAAACCTTTTTCAATCTACAAAACAAGACATTTTAAGAATTTATTTTAGTCGATACAAATTCAGTCCAGATTAAAGATCATAAAAATCAAAATTCTGAGCAAATTGCTTATTCAACACTTCAAATCTTTAAGGTTCTAACACCAAGAGAATTTAGAGATTTGAAGAAAATCAAAAACTTTTCTCAAAATTATGATCCCATGGCTTTTTCTTATTGGGATTACCAAACTACCTAGCATAATGTCTTTTATTTTCAGAATAAATATTTTATTCATTCTTGGCTAATCTACATTAAACAAAATGTTCAATACAAATTTCCTCAATGGTTTCTTCATTGGTGGAATTATTTTGGTCCAATTCTTGATATTCTTCCTTATGAAGTTGTAGTTGGATTAACCACTCATTGGTTTCAACAGTTCCTTGTAGACATGCATTTTTTTTAGTAAAATGTCTCTTGCCTAGATTTTCCAATGGCGCTATGTTATTAGTAATGTTCCTGCCAAAGGACATCTCCCAATGTTGAGAAGACAAGCTTTGGTCAAGTGGTGGTATCAATTTGACCATTCCAAAGCACATCCTGATTAGGTTAAACTTTGGTTCAAGAACCACCCTAAACAAATCAAGAATGCTGATCCACTCAGACGCACACAAACACACACAGATGCACATACATGTAAGGGAATGCTAATGCACTCTATGTTTTTAGTATGAGTGCATTAGCAATAAACACAGTAATATTTGGACCAAAAAACCAATGAACTCCATTGTTTTATTAAGCTTAATTTAAGGGGATTATAGTCAATTTTTAAAACATCATTGTTTCCTTCCTCCCTCATCTCTAAACAACATTAAATATTTAAAATCTTTCTCCTCTCATCTTTCACACATCTCACCATAATATAAATTTATTATAAAATTCTATATTATATAAATAAATATATATTTCAATTTATAGTATTTTTATATAAAAATTAAGTACATATTAAAGGAAAGTAAATCAAATTAATTTGAAAATGTTGGTTTTTTCCCTAATTTTTCATATTTTCATTGTTCTTTGATAGTAATTACTTCATTTTTTTACTAATCTTCACTCGCATTTTTTCTTTCCTTCCATTATGTATGTATGTGAAACTTCTTGAATCTCAATTAAATTTTCAATTTCGATTATAAATAGTTTTGACATACATATATGTGTATATTTTGCTTCTAGTTAAATTAACCATTGAACAATGGAGGGTTGTTTGGTGTTTATGCACCCTAATTTTTTCTTCTTTCAGTGCTTGGAAAAATGATTTATCATATTTTCTTATTAATTTAGGAAAAACTTACATTTTCATATCAATCCGGTTTACTTCTTGAAATTAAAAAAAAACAATGAATTAAATAAAAATATATTTATTTTCATCACAGATGGAAGAGGAGAGAGGAGAGAGAAATTGAATATTCAATGTTGGTAAGATATGAAAAAGAAGAGAGAAATGATGTTTTAAGAAATTGACTATAATATCCTTAAATTAAGCTTACTAAAACAATGGAACTCATTGGTTTTTTGGCTCAAATATTTTGGTGTTGGTTGCTAATGCACTCATACTTAAAAAATGGTGTGAGTGCATTAGCATTCCCCATATATATATGGAAGATACAAATTGCTATTATTTTAGATCCAAGATATAAATTGAAGTTGTTGGAGTACTTTTCCCCCAAGCTTTATGGAAGTGCATCTTCAATTGAATTTAACAATATCAAGGAATAATGATAAAAAAAAACAATATGAAGAAATTGTGCTACTTATTGTTTGAAGAGTATCAAGCTAAGACTAAGGGAATAGCCAAAAATTCAACTTCACATGCAAATGATATTGATTCAAACTTGGATGTAATCTACATGTTAGCAATTTTCTTAGTGATTATGACTTATTTATGAATGATACAATTGAGACACAAACAAAGTCTGAAATTGATCTCTAATTGGATGAGAAAATTTTGCCTAAGAGTGCTACTTTTGAGATTCTTGGATGGTGGAAAACAAATGGGATCAAGTATCCAATTATGCCAAAATTCGCAGGATGTTTTGACAATCCCAATTTCAACTGTTGCTTCAGAATATGGTTTTAGCACGGGAGGTAGGTTGTTGAGTCCTCAGTCTTCTAGCCCTTCATGAGTTTACTTTGGAGGCACTTATGTGTACCCAAAGTTGGTTGAAACATAAGCAACAAGGTAATGAACATTGTAGTATTTTATTTATTCAATTAGAGTTGTTTTATCTTCTATTGTAGTTTTATAATGTTTTAGATTGTCTAATCCTTCGTCTTCTTTTCATGTTCTTATTCTATTGGTATTAGTTTACCAAAGAAATATATAGACTTGGGAGATCAACGTTTGCAAAAATATGGAGAACTTGATTATAATGATAACAACAAATATCCTATCTAATTGTGTTTTTCAATATATTCTTTTTTGACAAGTCTTGGAGAGTACCGTCACTACATGATGTCTAAGTTTAAATCAGAGTTTTTATTAAGCGAACATTAACTTTAACAATCGCTATGTTGGATTATTATCTTTCTAATTTTGTTTATTTATGACTTGAATTTGGACTAATCAATGTTATGTTTGCTTGTTTTTAATATTATGCGTGTGTATTTTTAATGTTATGTTTGGATTATTTAAGAATGGATTTTTACTATAATTTTAGTAAAGGTTTTAATTATTTCTTATTGATTTATTATTATTAACATTATACATAAGTGTGGGTCATGGTGCGGGCATGGGTATATAAGTACCTAGCCAGGTATTGGATTGGATACATGTATTATTTTTAAACGTAGGTATGGGGACAAGTACTATAAGACACTACCCATTGTCATCCCTACCTAGACTATGCATGCTACTATGGTATTACTATTACATACTATACATCAATTATTTTGTTATTCCCTTCTTTCATATGAGTCACCTACACCTTCACCTTTTTCCTCCTGAAATTACACTCAGTTACACTCATAATATTGTGAGGTATATTCAGCCTAACTCTGGACTTAATTTGGAGTCATGATGGCCTAGGAAATAAAGTTAAAAGTGGAAAAAAATTAAAAAGGTGTATACAATTATATAATGTTTTTATAATATTTTATGTTACTTTTATAAATAAATTAAAATTATTGTATGGTTTCATGTTTCTTTGTATCTAGATTAAAATGTGACATGGTGTGATTAGAAAACATAAGCATTAAGTACTGCTAGTAATTAGAAAACATGCTTTTGTTATACACAATGAAAACACTAGAAGTGGGTTGAATAGTGGAGGATGGATAGTGTGTAGAAGGCAAAGATTTTATGCACAATGTGAGAGTAATAACAACCACCTAATATTTTAACTGATGATTATATTTTTATTTCTTTTTCTTTTTTATTCCTTTTTTTCTTGTTTTTTGGATTTGCCTTTCGTTACTTCTGTTCCGAACGTGACCTTTGTTGCCCAAGGTGTAACACTGTGTTTTTCATAATGCCTAATTATATGGCTTTAGTTAAATTACAAGAGTAACTAAATATAATTTAAATGCCTGAAATAAATTAATTATTTATGTGGTGATGTCGTGCTTATGTTTGTGTTTGTTTACTGAGCTTTAGTGAGTTTGGGCTTGAGTAGATGAACATTGACGTATGTTAGGGGTGGGTGTGCTCAGATAAAGCCTAAGTGTAAAAAGGAGAATTGAATTGTAAGAGTCATAAACCCTTCCTTAACCCTCACAATTCATATTTGCATTTGCAAAGGGCTCTCTTTCTCTTCTCTTCTACAAGAGAGACACAAATCCTAGAAGCTTGGGGTTTCGTGTTGGTGATCAAAGAAGAATCTTTTCATTTCTCATTGATGTTGTTTGGTTGATCCATAAAGGGTTAAAAACCTCTTCTTCCTCCATTTAACTCCATTTTTCATTTTTCTCATAGACTACCCATAGGAGCTCATGAACAAGCTTTGTTTTCAAGTTTTGATTGCATTTGTGGTCATTTTTGGGTTTTGGGTGATGTTATATGTTGTGATGGACTTGCTATTGGAGTGGAGGAAAGCTCCTCCTTAGACCCAAAGTTCATTCCTTTATCTTTCTTCTTCATAAAGTTCTCTTTTTGCTTCGATAAAGGTACAAGAAGCTCACATCTTTCTTGTTTTGGATGCATTGTAGTGATAGAAAATGCTTTGTTGAAGCTTAACTTTGTTATTGACAATTTTGAGTTGAAAGGATTCATTTTTTTTTTATGAAATGTGATGTTTTGGTGTGTTTTCTGTAGTTTAGAATCACTTTAATTGATTACAGTATGCAGTAATCAATTAAAATGAGCTATCAGGGATGATTTTTGAGTTCTAGGTTTTTTTAATCGATTACATATATTTGTGAATGATTAAATCGAGCCTAGATTGCTTTATTGACTTGAGCTCTATTGTAGTCGAATATAATGAGCTTTCATTGATTACAATGGAGAAAAGTCAAGTAGAGTTCAAATTTGAAAAAATGGCCTTCATGAAAGTTGTAGCCCTGGATGTTAAAAAATTAATGGCTTTAGTCTAACTTACAAATATTGTGTATAAATATATAAATGATCAATTTACTTATCAAAGGTGAAGTTGTTGGTAATAAGCAAAAGTTTCATATAGATTGTAATTTTAGGCATAGTTTGCTCCCAACCTTGTTAAATACAGGGGGAGCTTGAAGAAGGATCAAGATATATGTTGAAGCTTGGATGAGGTTTTAGCTTTTAACATGCCATTCAATTGAAGGCATTTGTAATATCTAAGATGTATGAGAGTTTCATCTTATGATCCATAGCATTGCATAAACATCATTCATTGGCTTACATTCATGATTTAACAAACAACATGGTTTGTGAAAAAAGCTTTAAGATTTCATGATTGCATAAAAGCCATGTGCTCAAAGGTTCAATTTTTGGAAAAACTCTTTTTGACTACCTTAATCGATTACCACAAATTAGTAATCTATTACTGGAGCCTTGAAGAACAGAATAATCGATTACCAACAATAAGTAATCGATTACTCAGTACAAACACAGCACAAGTCCTGTCTATGTTAATCGATTAGCATTTATTTGTAATCGATTACTAAACACTTTTGTGAAATGGAAAAACTTTGTGTTAATCGATTACATGATGAATTATAATTATGTACTTACAAAATACTGTCTCAATTCATCCTATTTCATCATATCCGGGATGTGATATGGTTCAGAGTACGCTTAACCTCTGGAGTTGAAATTACTGCTTATATACATCAATTACTTTGTTCATACATCTTTTCCAGAAAGCTCAACAACAAATTAATTGATTAAATGAACAATTAATCAATTACATAAGAGTAATTCATTGATTACATAAACGTATTAATTGATTATATTCAGTTACATCAGTTTTTATATATAAAGCTGTTAAGTCTTTTTGAAAATACACATTCTAAGAATTTAAGATTTTCACTGATTTTCAAAAGGCCTCTGAACTGAGAGAAAATTCATTAAGTAGCAAAGCTCTTGTCCTACAATTCAATATTCTCATGCATCATCGATAGAATTCTTTGTGGACAAGATTTCAAAGGGGTTTCTTAGAGAGCTTGGTTTGAAACTTGCTTTCTCTCAACCTGATCATTGATTGGTAAACATTTGCATTTGCATTCATTGGATCATAAGGTTGTATCTCTCCTCTAAAATTTGGTTGCAATTCTCTTTTACATTTTAGCTTGTTAGTTGCTATTGGAAAAGGGTTCTTTAAGCTTTTCTAGAGTAGGATTCTTTAGAGGGAAGAATAGAGAAGGGTTCTCTATGTCTTGATCATTAGAAGTCTATTAGGTGTTTAGATTTTAGTTCTTTATCTAGGGTTGATAAAGGGTGATCTTTGTAAGCTCGTAAAGAACAGATTTTGTTGATAGTGGAACTTTAATCATAGTTTTGATTAGAAGAAACTGGATGTAGCTTCTCTTTCGAGGGGTGAACCAATATAAGTTCTTGTGTTGATTACATTCTTTTCTTCTCTTCTTGTTATCTTTATCTGAAACTATTTGGTGAAATCTTTATTACTCAACAAGTAAAAGTTTTTGTAATTGTTTTCTTGAGCTGAGTGCTTTGATTGATTGAAGCATTCTTGGTTTTAAGTGTGATACGATCTTGTAACTATGATTCTTACAAAATTTTAAAAGGCCAAGTTTTAACCAATTCACTCCCCCCTTGGTTAATTATGTGTGTTCATATTGTAAATCATCTTCTTGGTCTTAGGAAGATATTTGATGCTTAAGAGTTAAATATCAAAATCCTGAAATGTCTTTCAAGACCATGGCAACCCAAGGTGACAACAATAAAGGAATCAAAATATCTTTCCAAGATGTCCATGGCTGCACTTTTTGGTAAGTTTCTTGAGTATGAATTAGAAATGTCACAACTAACACATGCAGTAGATGCAAATAAGAAACAAAAGAGCATAGCCTTGAAAGTTGCATCATCTAGTGTTGAAAAAGAAGAAGACTCAAGTGAAGATGAAAGTGATGAATGCTTGAACCTAATAGTCAAGAGAATCAGCAAGTTAATGAAGAAAAAAAGGAACAAGAAGTTCACTAAGTTCAACAAAAGAAAGGACAACAACAATAACAACACACATTTCACATGCTTCAAATGCGGTAAGTCAGGCCATAGTAAATCTGATTGTCCTATATTCTTAAAGAAGCAATTAGATGAAAAGAAGAAAAAGAAAGAAGGAAAGCCAAAGAAAGCCTACATAGCCTGCAAAGACAATACTCAACAACTTCTTAATCATCTAGTGAGAACGAAGAAGCTAATGTTTGTCTCACTTCTACAATAAGTGAAGATGAAGAATTCTCAAGTACTGAATCAGAGGTAAATCCTGAATTTGACATTGTTGATGTTTTCCATGATATGCATGAAAAGGCTAAAATGCTTGCAAAATCCAACAATAGGTTGAAAGGAAATCTTAGATGGCATGTCACCAAACTTGCAGTAATGCAAGCTGAAATTTGTAACTTGAAAGAAGAAAATGAAAAACTTATTTCAAGCTACAAAATTAATGGTTGTTTATGTTCATCTTCTTCATCAAATGTAGATAAATGGAAAGCTTTATAAAAAGAATTTGATGATTTTAAAAGGAGTCAAGGTGAAAAGTATATATTATTACTTTTTGAAAATTCTTATTTGGTTGATCTTTTGAAAAGACTTTATAGAGGAAAATGTAGTTTAAATCAAATGCTAAGTGTACAAAAGTATGCTGGAGATAATTCTGGTTTGGGTTACAAACATGGAGCAAAACCTTTTGGAAATACAAAGTTTGTACCAGCAAAATAAAAGAATCAAAAAGGCTTTTCAAAAACTAAGTATCAACAATTGACTCATTTTGAAAGGGCATCAAAATTTGTAACTTGCAATTATTGCATGAAGAAAGGTCATACATCTCATAGGTGCTATGCTAGAAGATTTATGTGCCTAATGGAGATTGCATTTGGGTTCTAAAGAAAAAGAGAAAAACAACTAACCCCTATGGACCCAACCTAAATTGGGTACCTTTCTTTGTCACTTAATTTGAATGTTGCAGGTGTGTCTTAGAGCAAAATCATCATTATGGTACCTTGATAATGGATACTCTAAATACATGACAGGTGACATATCCATGCTTACAAATGTTACTCTAAAAGATGGAGGATTTGTCACTTATGGTGATAACAACAAAGGGAAGATAGTTGGAGAAGGAAACATAGGAGATAGCTTTAAAACCATGATAAAAATGTTCTCTATGTGAAAGGTTTAAAGCACAATCTCCTAAACATAAGCCAACTATGTGATAAAGGATTCAAAGTTTCCTTCAATGATAATTGTTGTTTAATATGTGATGGTCAATCTGGTGAGGTTATACATGTAGGTAAAAGAAAAGGTAATATCTACTTACTCTCTATAGAACATGCATTCATTCACAACACTAATTACCTAGCAAGCAAAGTTGATGAATCTTGGCTATGGCATATGAAGGAAAATCACATTAACATGCATCACATGAACAAGCTTATAAGAAAAGACTTAGTCATTGGCTTACCTGAACTAAAGTTTGAAAAGGACAAACTATGTGATGCTTGTCAATAGGGGAAACAAACCTGTTCCGGAAATACCAAGATATCAAGATAAAAGCAAAAAGGAATCTATCTCATCAATTCAAATATTCGAAAGTCGATCATATCCTATCTACCAGGTACGAGATAATTATAATTCAAGCTAAGATAATTGTTCATTATCTTCTGTTATTATCTCTTTAAATAGATCATCTACGAGCCATGGCCCAAGGCTCATAATTCATAATATAAATATAGCCCTCCAGGTATTCACAAGGTACACTTTTCTGACTCTCTCTTTTCAATACACACCTTGCACACACCCCACGTCCAGATTGTGGTGTTTCTCCTTGCAAGCAAGTGTGATCTTCTTCCCTGAGGTGTTCTTCAACCATAGACATCTTCAGGAGAGAGAGAGTTTGATCCCATAGCAAAATTCCAACGATTCTGTGTTGGAAACACATCCATTTTTCCTGAACGGAACATTGGCGCCGTCTATGGGGACGATAAATTTCGATTCCCATCAATCACAATGGTTAACACAAGAAGCCACCAGGTTGAAGGACGAGACGGACCGCGGAGAAACCAAGAAAATGTGGTAATAGAAGATGCTGTTTTGTACACCGCCTCGTCCCCAGCCAGACCGGCACCACGCCAGCCCGCCACCAACCTGTTATCTGGTGGTGAGGATGGACCAAACACGACGCAGGTGATCCATAATGCTCTGAACTCGGTTCTGACCAGGATTGAAAATCTAGAGAAACGATATGAGCTTCAATGACAGGAGGATATTCGGACTCTGCTTGCCCAGCTTGATGAACAAAGGCAGGACGAAAACCATCGCATCCGAGGCATGGAACGACGAATTAGAAATATGGAGAGTCCAGAAGAGGAGAATCATGGGTCGTAGCACATGACGAGACGTCGGCAAGCGGAATCTCAGCAGGGGATTTCGGTTCTAGTTACCGGACAGGGAAACCCGGACCCGGTCAATCACTCCGAACCGAGGAGGGCATCTCGGTCCATAGAATACCGGACCCGTTTGTCGATGCAATAGTGAACGCGCAATTCTTGGAGGACTTCGATGGATCGTTCCTCTCGAAATATGACGGGAGTCAAGATCCTCAGGTACATCTTGACGAGTTCGATATGAAGATGTGTGTCCGGGGTATAGATGACCCAATCACATCCCGAATCTTCATCACTACGCTGACCGAGCCGGCACAGACGTGGTTCCACACCTTGCCGCCAAAATCGATTCGGCACTTTGAGGACCTCGGCCACAGATTCTTGTTGAACTTCACAACCAGTAAGAAGCAGCCGAAGTCCGAGTTCGCCCTAGGGAAGATACGCCAGCAACCAGGAGAGACATTGCAAAGCTACCTCGACCGATTCAAGTAGGCGGCTTTGCAAGTCCAGGGGTTAGAAGAAAGGGTGCACGTCCATCTCATATCTGTCGGGCTCAATGGATCATCCCGACTAGCCAAATCCATCTATAAAGATCCTGTGAAGTCTCTCTTGGAATTCAGGACACGATCAAAAAGGTACCTGGAGTTGGAGCAGATGGAAATTGCCAATTCAGGTCACAAGGAGGGCAAGAGGAAACCGTCGGCGCCGAAAAACCGACATCAAGGAGGAATGCACAATGGCCGAAATTCCCCTAACACTCACCAGGGGCGGCCTCCGAGGAACTTTCTTGACATCGGAAACAGGCCCAAATACGAATCCAAGTATGATAGTTATGCTCCGTTGAACACTTCCCAGACCCAGATCTGGAGGGAAGTGGCATCAACCGAGATGAAGAAAGTTGAGCGACCTCGGCCAGTATTCAGAAAAGCAGGACTGGATCATTCCCAATTTTGTGAGTTCCACAACGGTCCAAGACATACGATGGAACAATGTTGGGATCTCCGAGACGCCATAGAGAAATTCATTCGCGAAGGGAAATTGCGGCAATACGTTATCAAAACGCAAGGCCATCAGAACAAAAGAGAAAACCAGAATGGCGACCAAGGCCGAGATAAGAAGAAGAACAAAAAGGGTGACAAATTCCCGGAGCCCGAGTTCGAGTGCAAAGTTATCTCGGGATCCCTGGGTGGTGGGGGAGACACGGCCAATCAGCGAAAGAAATATCTCAAGGAAATAATGGCGATAAAAACCCAACCGAGCTTCAAGAAGAGTGTTAAGAAAGACCCTCCCCCACTGATATACTTCACTGAAGAAGACATGCTAGGAGTGGTGCCTGGCCAAAAAGACGGCCTCGTCATAACAGGAACCGTGGCCAATTTTCGAGTCAGAAGGATATTCGTGGATAACGGCAGCTCGGCCGACATCGTTAACTTCGAAGCATTCAAAAAGATGAACCTGAAGGAAGGAGATTTGATGCCATGCCAAACCATGTTATATGGTTTCAATGGGGAAGGCACCGGCCTAAAAGGCGTCATCGACTTATAGCTCACTCTGGGAACAAAAGAAGGCTTCGGGTCAGAGAGGGTCACTTTTACTGTGGCCGAGTTCCCGTCCCCATATAACATTATCCTGGGCAGACCGACTCTTCACAAATGGGATATAATTATGTCCACGAAGCACCAGAAGATGAAGATGATAGGGCACCTCGGCCAAGTCATCACGATATGTGGAGACCAGAAGGAGTCCAGACAGTGCTACTACAACACTGTCAAAGAAAGCAATGGAAATCCTAATTCTCTACCTCGGATAAAGAAGGGAGATCCAGCGGAGCACAAGGTTGAAAAGCCGTCATCTCGGCAACCAATCAACCTGGTGGAATTAGATGTAAGGGACGACGAATGGAGGCCGAAACCAGTGGACGAGCTGGAGGAGGTACAGATTGGAGATTCACCCGAGAAAATCACGAAGATAGGAAAGCAAAATGATCCTGGGATGAGAAAGAGATTGTTGGATTGCATAAAGAAGAATCAGGATGTATTTGCGTGGAAGGCCTCCAAGATACCCGGGATTGAGCCAACCTTTTGCTGCCACAAGTTATCTATGTATCCCGGCTCCAAACCGATAGAACAGAAGAATCGAAAGCTCGGTCCAGAGAGGAGGCAAGCCCTGGAGAAGCACATCAAAGAACTGTTGGATACCGGCTTCATAAAGGAGATACAGTACACCACGTGGCTTTCCAATGTCATGATGGTAAAGAAGTCCAATGGAAAGTGGAGAGTTTGTGTTGACTTTACTGACCTAAACAAAGTATGTCCTAAGGATGCATATCCGATGCCAAACATCGACCAGTTGGTGGATAACTCAGCCGGATTCCAATTGTTATCATTTATGGATGCTTACTCCGGATATAATCAGATACCAATGTACCTAGGCGACCGAGATAAGACAGCATTCCGAGGGGTCAACGCCAATTACTGCTATAATGTCATGCCATTTGGGATGAAGAATGCTGGGGCCACTTACCAGAGAATGATGAATAAAGTCTTCGCTGACCAGCTTGGGCGAAACATAGAAGTATATATTGACGATATGATCACTAAGACAGCCGCTGAGGAGGATCATGTCCGAGATCTAGAAGAGACATTCCAAATTTTGAAGCAGTACAACATTCGCCTGAATCCGGCGAAATGCGCCTTTGGAGTGAGAGCAGGGAAATTCCTGGGATTCATGCTCACATACAGAGGGATAGAGGCGAATCCAGACAAATGTAAAGCCATTTTGGACATGGAATTCCCAACCAACAAGCGTGGGGTACAGCAGTTGACCGGACGAATGGCGGCGTTGACTCGATTTCTTCCGAAGTCGGCCGAGAAGGCTCTCCCTTTCTTCAAGTTACTGAAAAAGGAAGCCACGATTGGATGGACCCCGGCATGTGAAGCAGCATTTCTAGAGATCAAGAAGTGCCTAGCATCACCACCAGTGCTCTCAAAACCGGACCCCGGAGAGATTTTGATCTTATATGTCTTAGTTGGGGAAGAAGCAGTAAGTGCTATACTAGTCAGGGAAGTTGATAAGTCCCAGCTACCAGTGTATTTTGTAAGTCGGGCCCTCAAGAACTCGGAGATACGGTACCAGAAGCTTGAAAAGATAGCCTCGCTCTCCTAACAACAGCAAAAAGGCTCCATCCCTATTTCCAAAGTCACACTATAATGGTGAGGACGAATCAGCCACTTCGGCAGGTGTTACATAAGCCCGACCTCGCAGGAAGGATGATGAACTAGGCTATTCAGTTGTCAGAGTTCGACATCAAGTATGAAGCTCGACATGCCATCAAATCTCAAGCATTAGCCGACTTCCTGGTAGAGCTGACCCCGACGTCCTCAAACACGCAGGAAATATCAATGTGGAAGCTGTACGTCGACGGATCATCTAACTCCAAGGGCAGTGGGGCCGGAATCATTATCGAAAACCCCGAGGGAGTGTCGATTGAGCAGTCACTGCGGCTCAACTTCCTGACGTCCAATAACCAAGTCGAATACGAAGCTTTGATCGCTGGTTTAAAATATATAAGAGAACAGGGGGCACTGAGAGTTAAAGTTTTCACTGATTCACAACTCGTCTCGGCACAAATAGATGGAAGATATCAGGTCAAAGGACCCTTATTAGCTATATATTTGGCCAAGACAAAAGAGATAATAGTCGATTTTGAAGAAGTAACTGTCACTCACATACCCCGAGAAGAAAATACCCGGGCAGATATATTGTCAAAGCTAGCTAGTACGAAAGACGCCGGAAATCACAGGACTGTCATTCAACAGGACGTGGCTCAACCGGCATGTGTTATGATCATCGCCTCGGTCGCAGAATGGAGAAAGCCCATTATTGACTATCTGGAACAAGGAATTTTGCCGGAAGACAAGGTAGAAGCAAAGAAGCTAATCCGAGAAACCGCTATGTACTCAATTGTAAACGGAGAACTATACCGCATGGGCCTTCACACCCCAATGTTGTTATGCCTGAACTCGGATCAAGCCGAGTACGTGCTTAAAGAAATACACAAAGGCATTAACGGCCAACATATGGGCGCCAGGGCACTAGCATTGAAAGTCCTCCGCGCCGGATACTTCTGGCCTACAATAAAAACCGATGCCACGGAACATGTGAGGAAATGTGATAGTTGCCAGAAGCACGCAAAAATATTATGGAGCCTGCCTACCGAACTGACGATGATCACGGCACCATGGCCTTTCTACAAGTGGGGTATGGACCTGCTGGGTCCATTCAAACTCGCAGAGGGTCAAATGAGATGGTTAGTGGTGGCCGTCGATTATTTTACAAAATGGATAGAAGCTGAGCCCATAGCCACCATCACTTCGGCCCGAATCCAGAAGTTCTTCGAGCGAAGCATTATTGCACGATTCGAGATCCCGACTGAAGTTATCACGGATAACGGGACACAGTTTACTGATAAAAAGTTTCAACAGATAATGAGTGGGTTGAATATAAAACATCACTTCTCCTCGGTGGAACATCCTCAGTCGAATGGAGAAGCGGAAGCTGCAAACAAAGTCATCCTGGACGGGCTAAGGAAACGGATGCACGAAGTCGGTCCGAATTGGGTTGAGCATTTATATTACGTGTTGTGGGCATATCGGACCACGGTCCAATCCGCCACCCTAGAGACTCCGTTCAGAATGACTTATGGGTGCAAAGCAATGATTCCTGTGGAGATCGGCCAACCCTCATGGAGGAAACAATGCATGACCCAGGCCGAAGAAGACAACAATGCAGCAATAGCTGCCGAGTTACAAATGATAGAAGAAATCCGAGATATAGCTCATCGCAGAGAATTAGAGATGAAGCAGATGTCGGCACAAAAATTCAATAGAAAGGTGAAATCAAGAAGTTTCGAACAAGGAGATCTTGTACTACGAAGAGCCGACATCGGACATAAGAACGCCCGAGAAGGGAAACTGGCACCCAATTTGGAAGGCCCATACAGAATCACCCAAAGTCTCGGACAAGGAGCTTATACTTTGGAGACACTTGAAGGAAAGAACATATTGCGAACCTGGAATGGTGACAAATTGAGAAAATATTACAGCTAGAGAACGAATAACCATGTATTTCCTTGATTGACGAGATCGATTATAAAAGGGACATGAGTTGCTGATATATATATATATATATATATATATATATATATATGCACACGAATTTCTCTTATTCATGGAGATCGTGAAATAATAAATCGATATCTGTTCATGTATTCCTCTTTTATTTATAAGAGATCATGAAATAATATTCAATACGAATCCTTATTTAAAGGAATTTATATATTGCGCGCACTATACGATATCTTGATGGTCCGCGTGTCACCCCGGCCCTGATCAGGTCGGTATAACTTACTCGGAGGAAACTGAAGTTCAACCCCCTCGAGCGGTTATGATGCGTCGGCCATTACAATTCCCGGTTATTAACTAGCCGAGTTCTGAAATCCAACGTCGACCTCGACATAACTTGGGGGGAATTGAAAGTCCCAAAGTAATTGTTGTAGTTCTCGGTCGTCTAGAATCAGGAATCCAAGACCTCATATTGATCTCAGTCACGTCAATCCGCGGACCGAGATCCGATACAATAAACTTGGTCATATGAAACCAAGATAAGATGATAATATATGAAGCACGAAATGACATTCAAAAGCGTTGCATAAAGTTAGAAATTGTCTTGAAGTATAATGATAAAGATAAGAAAGAAATTACATATAAAACCGGCATCCCGGCCCTTCAAAGCTAAACATCCTCCTCCTCAACCTCGGCATATGGGACCAGCTTGTTATCTTCAACAAAAGCCCGGTAATGAACCCCCTCCAAGTTCAGGGAGGTTCCCGGGTTCAAACATTGAACCTGCTCTAAAGCGTTGGAAAAAGCTTCCTCCGCCGTTGTTCGCACAACCTCTTGGAGCTCGGCCACCTCCTTCTTGGCGTCCTCAGAATCCTTTTGAGACTTCTCAAAAAGGACCTTTAGGTCAGCAAGCTCTTGAGCTAGAGAAGAAGCGTCCTCCTGAGCTCTTGCAGCGTCGGCCGAAGCAGCGTCACAAGAAGCCTTAAGGGAAAGGTGTTGTTCCTTCAACGCTTCGAATTCACCACGAACCTCGGAAAGCTCTCCCGAGGTGGCAGATAACTCTGCACGGCAAGAAACGAGTTCTCCTTCTAGCTTGTGATGTTCTTCAAGCAAGTTAGTATGCCTACGCTTCAAAGAAGCCAAGCTCGGCATTAGTGAAGCACACTTGAAGGCACTTATCTGTAGGGAGTCGAGTTTTTCTAGGTCATTGGCAGATAAAGGACTTGAATCCAGAAACCTCTTAGAAGCCGTTGTGTAGGGAAAGAGGTCGTCAGCACCTTTCTCCCAGAGGCATCCTGGGGTAAGAGAGGCAGCAACGGCAGTACGGACCTCGGCAGAAGCCGGGATAGTTTCTGTCTCCTCGGAAGAGATAGTAACTTGATCAGTTGCCTCGACCTCGGCAACAGCAGTCGATGGCACTTGAGAGATAGGGGTTACCACCTGAGGACCGGCGCCAGGGTCATCGGATTTTCGTTTCTTGGAGGATGGGGGCAGCCAGTTGAAGTAACGAAGACCTCGGCCACCAGTAGGCTTCTTAGGAGGACGAGATGAGCCTTCCATATGAGCAACTGCAAATAAGAACAAAGACATTAACACAATAACAGAAGGAAAAACACATCGAAAGCAGAAATAACAAATGAGACCTTGGGCATCTCGGTATGATAAAATCTGAATAAGGGCCGACTCTTCTATCTCGGAGAGGCTCTACTCGTTGGTACGGTAAGAAGCCGGGGTCAATAAATGATGGTCTTGAGTCCAGTAAAGTGGAAACTTCCATTCTACCCCTGGGGACTCAGGACCATAAAGAAAAAAGGGGTGTTTACCAGGCTCGGCGATAACTTTAAAGAAATTATTTTTGAACTTTTTTAACAAATCAAAATAGAGAGTAAAAAGATGGCGGTCTGAACGACTGCGAAGGGAAGTCCACCCTTTCCAGTTAGAGGGTTCTCGACCAGTACGACTGGTGTTTACATTGAAAAAACAAAGAAACAGTGGAACAGTGCAGACGACATTCAAATCCTCGCACAGATCCTCAAAAGCTTTCACAAAAGCCCAACCATTGGGATGTAACTGGGAAAGGGCTAGACGTAGAAAAGATAACAGCTGCATCTCAAAATCTGACAAAGGAAACCGGATACCTAAACGTTTAATTACGTCAATACTAAAGAAAAAATAATTAGGCCCATCTGTCTCGACACAAGAGCATATGGGCTCATCAGGGGAAGGGAGGCAGATAGAAAATCCGTCCTGGTTTCCAACAGGGAGAGCCGCAATAATTTTCGGGGTAGAAGAAGAAGAAGTACGAAGTACTTCGAAGGTCACCCAAGGATACTTAGAAACAAGAGCAGGAGAAGGACTATCAGGCCGAGATCCAACAGAATGAGACTCGCCAATCATTTCCAAAGATGACGTGTCCATAGCTACCTATGACAAATAAAAAAGGAAGTTAGAAGATGAATACCTGGAAGAGAAGCTGAAATAGGAAAAGCCGAAGGGACAGCCGACGCTGAGCTGGAGGTCGGCATCCGAACTCGACGTCTGACATCCTAGCCGTCGTCGTGATGGCCTTTCGGACCGGGTTGTGGCGACAGGATTCTAGAATCTTACCAGAATACTCATAATGCCCAATATGGACATAATAATGGAACTCGTCCATACACCTCGAGTAGGGCTCATAATGACTTCAAATTCAATAGGGGGTGAATTTGTATCATTAACCGGAGATAAGCATGGACGGTCAGACATATGTTGGGAAGTTTTACTAACCCTAGAAGGACGGGAACTCCTAGAGACCTTTAGAAAAACGAGAACCCCTAAAGGGACCCTTAGAAGGATGGGAACCCCTAGAAGGACCTTTTGGCCCAGTAGTCCCTACGGAAAAAGATTGCTCAAGAGCTTTTTCGGCCATAATTTCTGAAGTGGTCATCCTACGATAATCTGTGCTGATACGAATGCCCTTCCTACGGGTAAAGGATCCGGAATGGGGCTTCCTAAGAGACCTTGAGCCCCCGAAAGAACCCCTTAACAAATCTTTTTTCTTTTCTTCCTCTGAAAGAGGAAAGCCCCAAAACCAAAAAGAAGACTTTGGAGGAACGTGCTTACGAACGAAAGCCTCCTCCTCAGGGGTAATATCCATAGAAAAAGAAAAAGGGAAAGAAGAACCCAGAAAGAAGAAAAACCCAAAAAGAAGAACCCAAAAAGAAGAAAAATCCAGAAAAAGGAAAAAACCCAGAAAGAAGGGAGGATGAACGGAAACTTAGGAGGAAGAAGAGAGACCTAAGGGAAAGAAAATGCAGAAAGCACAGAACTAATGAATTAAAACAAGCGATTACAATGATAAAGAAATAATAAGTACCTGGGAAAATGAAGGTTTATGAAGAATGCTGAAGACGAAAGGGTTTTTACTTGAAAATAGCAGAGGAAGCGCAAGGGAATAATGAAGAACAAAAAGAAGTGAGGGAAAGAGAAGACAAGGAAGGGGGGAATAATGAGGGATTAAAATATGGGTAACCGCCAAAAACCAACGCCTAAAACGTTTTTTGAAAAAGTAACTCCCAGATACAAAAAGGCATAGACGGTAAATACGACTTTTCAATGATAAGTATGAGGGCAAAAGTGGAAGAAAGTAAAAAGGTCATATTAGAAATTTAAAAAGCTGTCAACACATTAAATGCGAGGAGAAGGCGAAAAGACATCCAGAAGACATGAAGAGACAGAAAAACCATTCGTGGAATAATCTAGAATCCCCTGAGGTCATGACACAAGGAGGGCATCTCGGCCGATAAAATCGGAGCATTGCAAAAAACAAAACCGAGGTCTGAGGTCCGAGGTCCCGACGCACAAAGGTCATCTCGGCCGATAGAATCAAACCTGAATGTGAAGAAAAATAAAACCAATGTCATTCACCTTGGCCACCACCATTGACGAGGATCCATTCACCTCGGCTGGGACAACCCACAATAGCGACTCATTCACACCGGAAAGGTACAAGACGCTTAGTGCAGCTCGACAGATCAGAGTGCTAATCAACCGAGCTGGGGGCATCTGTTCTGGAAATACCAAGATATCAAGATAAAAGCAAAAAGGAATCTATCTCATCAATTCAAATATTCGAAAGTCGATAATATCCTATCTACCAGGTACGAGATAATTCTAATTCAAGCTAAGATAATTGTTCATTATCTTCTGTTATTATCTCTTTAAATAGATCATCTACAAGCCATGGCCCAAGGCCCATAATTCATAATATAAATACAGCCCTCCAGGTATTCACAAGATACACTTTTCTGACTCTCTCTTTTCAATACACACCTTGCACACACCCCACGTCCAGATTGTGGTGTTTCTCCCTGCAAGCAAGTGTGATCTTCTTCCCTGAGATGTTCTTCAACCATAGACATCTTCAGGAGAGAGAGTTTGATCCCATAGCAAAATTCCAACGATTCTATGTTGGAAACACATCCATTCTTCCTGAACGGAACAAAACCAAGATTTTTTTTCAAAATAAAAATGTTGTTTCTACCTCAAGACCCCTTGAAATGCTTCATATGGATTTATTTAGTCCTTCTAGAGCTATGAGCTTTGGAGGGAATTTCTATAGGCTTGTAATTGTTGATGATTATTCTAGATTCACATGGACTTTGTTTATAAGATCCAAGAGTGATGCTTCCATGGCATTCAAAAAATTAGCCAAGCTCATTCAAAATGAGAAAGGATGCAAAATTATCTCAATAAGAAGTGATCATGGTGGTGAATTCCAAAATTAGTACTTTGAAAAGTTTTGTAAAGAAAATGGAATCAACCATAAATTTTCAGGTCTGAGAACACCTTAGCAAAATGGTGTTGTAGAGAGGAAAAATAGATCCCTTGAAGAATAAGCTAGAACTGTTCTTAATGAGAAAAATTTGCCTAAACATTTTTGGGCTGATGTTGTGAGTATAGTTTGCTACACATTGAATAGATTACTTATAAGGCCTATTTTGAAGAAAACTCCTTCTGAACTATACAAAGGTAGAAAACCAAACATTTCTCACTTAAGAGCATTTGGCTGCAAATGTTTTGTTTTAAATAATGGTAAGGAATCTCTTGGCAAGTTTGATGGTAAGACTGATGAATCCATCTTTCTTGGATACTCTTTAGAAAGCAAAGCATACAGGGTCTTTAATAAGAGAACTTTATGCATGGAAGAATCAATTCATGTTATTTATGATGAATCTAACTCATCTAAAGAGGAAAAGAAGTTTGAAAATGATGCAGGCCCTATAGAAGAGCATATACAATTCAATGGATCAAATAATAAGGAAAAGGAAGAACTAATTGCAGAAATGGAACAATCAACACCTATCCAAAATCCTAAGGATTGGAGAACTGCAAGAGATCTCTCCCTTGACAACATAATTGGTGAAGTCACAAAGGGAGTATCTACTAGATCCTTACTAAGAAATCTCTGTTGTGATATGACTTTTGTTTCACAAATTGAACCTAAGAGCATTGACCAAGCTTTACTTGATGAACATTGGATACTAGCCATGCATGATGACCTGAATCAGTTCAAGAGAAACTATTAGCACCAAGTGGGTTTTAGGAACAAACTTGATGAGAGTAGAATCATAGTCAGAAACAAAGCTATAGTGGTTGCAAAAGGTTACAACCAAGAGGAAGGTATAGACTATGAAGAGACCTATGCTCCAGTAGCAATGTTATAGGCCATTAGGTTACTACTTGCATATGCATGTTTAATGGATTTTAAACTGTTTCAAATGGATGTAAAAGGTGCTTTTTTGAATGGATATACTGAGGAGGAAATCTATGTTGATCAACCTCCTTGTTTTGTTGACTTCAAATATCCAAACCATGTTTTTAAACTAAAGAAATCTCTTTATGGATTGAAACAAGCTCCAAGGTCTTGGTATGAAAGATTGAGCAACTTCTTGCTTGGCCAATCTTTCATAAGAGGACAAGTTGACAAAACCTTGTTCATCAAGAAGCATGGCAATGATATCTTATTGGTTCAAGTATATGTTCATGATATAATATTTGGTTCAACTAATCATTCTTTGTGCAAAGAATTTTCTATCTCTATGCATAATGAGTTTGAGATGTCTATGATGGGAGAATTGACATTCTTTCTTGGACTTCAAGTGAAGCAAATGAAGAATGAAAGATTTCTTAGCCAAACAAAATACTGCCTTGAAGTGATCAAAAAGTTTGACATGGAGAAGAGCAAAGATGTTGCAACTCCTATGTCAACCTTAACCTACCTTGATTCAGATGAAAGATGCAAGGGTATTGATGAGTCAAAGTATAGAAGGATGATTGGATCTTTTTTGTACTTGACTGCAAGTGGACCAGATATAGTGTTGAGTGTGTGCTTGTGTGGAACATATCAAGCATGTCCAAAGTGAAAATACAATGAACACACTTCAAATAACCAAGAGAGGGATGAATTGGTTATAACAGTCTTTTAAAAACTTTTCTTCAAAACGATTTGCAGAATTAAAACTTGGATCGTATCACTCAATCACCCTTTATCAAAATCAGAATTTTCTTTCAATCTAGATTCACCTTAGAATGCATGTAATGTCTAAAATGCTTCTTTGTTGATTATATATTGATTTCCAAATACAAGTAATGAAAGAAACACAGATAAAAAACACAAGACAAAACAATTTATACTGGTTCACCTCACAAACTTGAAGACTACGTACGTCCAGTGTCTTCCAACCAACACTAGGTTACAGTTTTCACTAAATAAAATTATTCTTTTACAAGCAACACAAGTGATTATCTTTATCAACCCTAAATAAAGATACTAAATTCTAAAACACTATTAGAATACATGTAACACCCTTCTAATTACTATATTATGCCTGGGTCATAATACGTAACTAGAAGATGTTAACTTTTCTAACGTAAAATTTTTAACCAAAATTGGTTAAGAAAAACTTATCTCAATATTAGAAAATTACGCTTAAATTGAGCTTGTAGAGACTTTTTGGTCTCTTTAATAAATTACAACTTAGTAATAACTTGTAAAAATGGTATTCCCTACAATAATACTAATGTCCATATATAACAAAGCATATAACAAAATACTACAAGTCCACAACATTAAAAGAAATCTTCCAACTTGTCCTCACTTTGTAGCTCCTCCTTTCAATTTACCTGTCTGGAATGACACGGGAATATACTAAAACAATGAGAATTCCAAAGAATTCCTAGTAGGTGAAAATTTTCTTATCATACAGTGTCATCGTCATCATTCCAGCTACTTCGATTTATTAAGAAAACATGTGAACAATTATAGTTGATTTTTAATTTCATAAACATATAACCCGAAGTAGATTTATTTTATTCATAAACACTTAAAAATAATCTCATACTTCATCATTAATGCAAGCATCATTTTCAAGTATGTCAATGCATAGCTTACCTTTATTATTTTACTCTTTAATACCCTACACTAGACAATGAGCTCATTACTAGACTTAGGTTGCTCCCGCAGAGTCGTGCTCAGCTTAACTGTATCACCCTTTGGGGTCTCATAGGGTCGTGTTCAGCTTAACTGTATCACCCTTGGGTCAATATGTCTTTCCCGCAGGGTCGTGCTCGGCTTAACCGTATCACCCGTTGGGTACCATCAGAGTCGTGCTCAGCTTAACTGTATCACCCTTCAAGTATTATCTTTCTTTAGTCTTTCCCTTAGGGTCGTGCTCGGCTTAACTGTATCACCCTTCAGGTCTTATCTTTTTATCTTTCTTAATGCACATGACATGCTCAATGACATGCAAAGCTACATAACTCGTGTCATACAATTATGCCACAAAACATCAAGATTCCAACATCACAAAGAAAATCATAACAAAGAACATCGTAACAACAAGATTTCTTACTACATATGATTCGGTTCTTCTATAATCTATACTCATCTAATAGTCATTAAATTCCCATCTTTTAGTATGTTAAAATAGACTTCCTAAGTTTTCTAAAAAGGTATCACATGCCTCACTTGGAGTTATAAAACTCTAGATATAATATTTTACAAATAGAACTTCAAATCTACCAGCAGTCTCAAAATTCCACACTAACATCTCCTAGAGTTTTAACAATTTCAATTAGTAAAAATATCTATTTTTAGCTGAAATTTTTATATGTTATATTTTACATTTAGATCTGTAATTCCATATATTAAACACCTAATTTGAATAAGAAATGAGAGAGAAATAATTTTTTTAAAACGGATGGCAGAAGCTGTTTGGGTGTGGACAGTTTCGGACAGCCTGAGCTAAAATAATTTCTGGGCATGATTTACTAATTATTTTGGTCCCTTATTTTAGGATAACATAGAGGACATCCTAAGCTTTAAAATGAGTTGTCAAACATCTAATTTGGTTAAGTATAGAGGGAGATATGGAAATTTCAAAATAGTCCAAAATTCAGCTCACAGCCATACGAATTTTCTCAAGAATCAAATGATAAATGAAACTAACTTTCTCCTACCTCAAACAAGTTTGCTTCCAATTCCTCCAAGTAATTGGCTGCACCTCAAGGTCTTGAAAGAATGAAAGTCTTGTCTAGAATTTGATGTTTTGGAAAGGAAAGGATGGAAGTGAAATGAAAGAGATGGAAGGAGGGTGTTTCTCAAGTGAAGGTGTGGTAGAAATGGTGTTTTTGAGAATGACTTTCATTCAAAGCCTTCACCCCTTTATATAGTAGTTGGAAAATGATATAATATTCATGGACATTTCTATCCTTCCTAGCTAGTTACTTCCATTTGGTTCCATCTTAACTTAATTACTTCTCATTCCATTGGATCCTAACTAAGTTCATGATGACTTCCTTAAAAATCTTCTAAGTTAATTATGTGCCAAACAAGTGTCCTAACGCTTGTCTTGGTCATAATGATTGCCTTTCCAAGTGTCCACTTACTTGGCATGCCTTTACAAATGTCCCAACACTTGTCCAATTCATGAAGTTTATCCTAGCTTCTCCATTGTTCACGTGAAAGCTAGATGAATGTAGAGAAATATTGGCTTCACTTTCATGTTATCTTGCATCCATGCCATACAAGTGTCCTTCCACTTGTATTCATCCTATGGCTTGTCTTTCCAAGTGGCTCATCATGAACAATCTACTCCTTTCTACTCCCTTCTTCACGTGCTCATCATGCTTAAGGGGAAGGAAGACAAGTTTTTCTTCCTTTTACACCATTAGATATCATTTTTGATGCTTAAGAAAAGTCTAATTTCAATTATGGTTTTCCACATGACAATTTCTTGTAGGAAGTCAAGTTTGATTTGAATTCTTCTATCTAGAGATAATATTGAATGATAGAATTCTAGAAATTCCTAGAAATTTATTTCAATGACACTTTAAATTACTCACAAGCAGTCTATACAGAGCATTGCATAATCCTTACATACCAGACTACTCCTTATCTAAATTCTGATAAGTTCATACTTCTTCTGACCATCAAAATTACTTAACTATTTTATTAAATAGGTTTATACATCCTACAAATAAAAGAAAATTCCATAGATTCTATTTATCATTTTTCCATATTTTTCTTATGTTTAAATTTTCTTGAATAAAGTCTCAAAGCTGTTATCTTATAAAATTAATAGAAATTTTATTCTAGAGTTTTCTGTCACAAAATATTTTGATACTTAGTCAGCTAAGTGTACTCTATAATTTCATCATGTTTCTTCAAAATTTCTAAAGATATTTGAGCATTTCTAGCCTAGGGGCATTTTGGTAATTTTGCCATTCATCCTAGGACTATTTTTGTCATTTTCAAAAATGTCCAAGAGTATTTTTGTAATTTTTTATTTTAAGGGTATTCTGGTAATTTTCTACTTCAAGGAAAGAGTGATATAGTCATTTTATATTTGTATTCTAATATCATCACATTTCCATAAATTAATTATAACTATGAATATAATTTTTGAGGATGTTACAATACATATCACAAAGATCCTGAGAACCCTAATCAGATCTTTACCCCTTGAGAACCCTACTCAAGAAAGCTTGAAAGAACCAAAATGATTTACACCACAGAATTCTAAAACAGAAATTCTAAAAGAAAGAGTTCAAGAAATACAAAACATGCGATCCTTAATAGATGATTGAATGAATGTATGAAGTTACCAATCAATCAAGTTGTATGAATGTCAATGCGCAGACTAATGTTTCTTGAAATTTCTTTTTCTCACATACACATCATTTCCAAAGTCAATATCTAACATCCTCAAAATTTTATTATGAGTTATATTTATAATTTAATTATGGAAGTAGGATAAAAAATTTTGGGCTAGCAGTCAATGACCAAACCATGTACTATGAAACATTTATGACAATTTGTAACTCTTAAAATTTTGGCACAAAGGCTAGAAAATACAACCCAAACTTGGACCAATCAAAAGTTCATAAACATTCCTAAGCATCTCACGTACGTGCTTTAGCAATAAAAATATGCTTGGCTAAGTGAACCAAAGTCAAGTTCAAGTCAATGAATAAAGAGAATAAGACAAGCTAAGTCCAAAGCTTCTTGAATAATCTTATTAAGACTATCCATGTGGCAGCTAATCACGTTTTATGGAAGCATGTCCACGCCCACATGCCATTAATGAAGGGAATATTGGTAATGATGATTAGATAAAGAAAATCTAAATATTTTCTTAATTTGTAATGACTTAGTTAACCTAGAACGTAATCAACTACTAACTAAGTTTCTTTCTAACCAATGACCTTCCAGTCTAACTAAATCAATTAGTATAAATAGCCTTGGCATTCAAGAAAATTCTGCACGTAAACTTCAGCTTTCAAATCTACGGGTTTCTTGCACCAAGCTTTTCTATTTCCTTTAACCGTGCCTTCTTTCTAGCACTTCACCCATCAGCCACTTACTTAGAGGAATTTCTCAAGGAAGATAACCTTTACTCCATTCCTCTTCAAGAATCAAAACTCACTTGAGGTAGGCTAGGCTTCAATCTTTAGTTAAGAATTTATTTGGACTAATTTACATGTTTAAATGTGCAGATTTATGGCTATTATTTAAGCTGGAATTTCATGTCATTTGAAGGTTATTTTACGATGTGATAATGTTGATTTATACCATAGGATAGGTGATGATTATAGGTTGAATATTATTGATATTTGGAATGATATTTGATAATTTTTGGAAGAGAATTAACGATCTTTGGGTTGTATGTTCATATTTTTATTCTAATACTATTTGATAGAAGTAGAGGTTAATGGTATGTAGATAAATGGTTCACATGTTTAAATGATTAAATTAGATTAGATAAATGGTTCACATGATAGGTGCAAGGGGATCTAGATGGCCTGGTTGGTATCCAGAATAGATTATATTTTTGATAATTAAGATGGTTGGGTTGGGATCCCAGACATACTCTTTTGATAACTAAGATGACCGGGTTGGTATCCCGGACATAATCTTATTGATGACTAAGAGGGCTGGGTTGGTATCCCGAATAGATTATATTTTTGATAATTAAGATGGCCGGGTTGGCACCCCGGATAGGCTATAATTTTCGATAATCAAGATGACCGGGTTGGTATCCCGGATAGAATATATTTTGGGATGAATAAGATGGCCAGGATGGTATCCCGGATAGATTATATTCTTGATTATTTAGATGGCCGAGTTGGTATCCTGGATAGATTAAAATTTTGATGATTAAGATAGACCGAGATGGTATTATTGATGACTAAGATGGCTGGGTTGGTATCCCGAACATACTCTTTTTATAACTAAGATGGTCGGGTTGGGATCCCGGACATACTATATAATTACTTATGGAATAATTTTTGATGTGATGATATGTTGATTTCGTGTTTCCAAGTCCAGTACGAGATTTGTGAAACATAGTTTGAGACTACATCCAGTGCGAGATGTAGAGACCAAGTGGAAATACATGGAATGACATGCATGACTAGCGTAAGACAGCCGCAACATTTCTACATCAACTACGAGATGTAGCTACATACAGTACGATATGTAGAGGCCATGTGCACCCTGGGAAATTAATTTCATGCATTCATATAGTTTGCATAATTATTTTATGATTATTTTTTATTATATTGATGATTTACTAACGTACTAATGTGTTTGGTGGTTTAATTTTGCCTATTGAGAAATTTTATTTCTCACTAAATTTGTTTCATGTTTATAGATGCCCACAATAATCATATTCCTTGATGCGCTAAATCTAGAGTGGTACCTCGATGAAGAAAGGAACTGTTATATCATAACCATGCACCCTGTTATACGTGCTTATATTTATCTTGGCACTTATATTCCAGTTTGTGTACTTAATGGAATTTTTATTCCTTATGACCCATTCCTACAGTTTGCTCCTACCTATTTGCAACCACCTATGGAACCAATTAACTTGGTCAGCGAAGAGGAGAGCTTTGGAGAAAACTACTAAAATGAAGAAATGGGTTGTAGGTTTTTGTACATAAATAAGAATCCTAACTAGTGTGGCTATCATGTAGTTAAGTGTTATGTTGTATTAAAACATAAAGGAACTAGAAGAAATGAGTTGTGTATAACAGGACTGTGGTTTTTAATATATATGTGTGTGTGTGTGTGTGTGTGTGTGTGTGTGTGTGTGTGTTGTGTGTGTGTGTGTGTTTAAATAATTTCTATAATTTATAAGTGTTAGAATTATATTAGCATTCGTTCAATAAAAATAAAACAGCCATTATCTAACGATTCTTAAAATTTAACCCAAATAAAAATATAATATCTAAAATAATATTAGGTCGTTACAGTTTTGGTATCAGAGCAGTTCATCCTGTTAAAGCCTAAGGGAATGGACTGACTATGCTTTTCTGTATGCTTTGAGTGTAATTATTTATGTGTGTTTGTTTATGTTTGTTGAATTCTGACGCACTTTACTTTATATTGAGCCTGATCACCTCAATATTTTTGTGAAAGTGAATAGGAATTCATGGCTATTAGAAGAAAAAGAGGAAGAGCAGCACCCCCAGCTGGTGGCAATAGTGAGGAAATAAATATTCTTCATGAAATGCTAGCAGCTATGCAAGAACAAGCAGTTGTTCCAAACCAATAAGCAACTGCAGCAAGTCAACAAGCTGCAACAGCTACTCAAATGATGGCACAACTGAATAACAATAACAATAACAATAATAATAACAATAATAATAATAATAATAATAATAATAATAATAATAACAATAATAATAATGGTAGCATCAATAATTCTAGTCAAGATAATAATAGGAGACAGTCAACTGACTTAGAATATCACAAGTTTGTTGAGTTTAGGAAGTCTAATCCACCAGTCTTTAAGGGAACCTTTAATCTAGATATGGATGACGAATGGGTTAGAGAAATAGAAAAGATGTTTATTGTACTAGATTGTTTTGACCAACAGAAAGTAACTTATGCTACACATATATTACAATCTGATGCTGAGTATTGGTGGAACAGTCACAAGCAAATTTTGGCAGGTAATGGAGTAGAGATTACTTGGGAGGTGTTTAAGACAACCTTCTATGGTAAGTATTTTCCCATATCAGTAAGAAATGCTAAGGAGCTCGAATTTCTTAGGATTGAACAAGGTAATAGCAGTATGTCTGAATATATTGCTAAATTTGAAGAATTAATTAAGTTTTCATCCACCTGTCAGTATATGTAAAGACCCTCACTGTGGTGTGGGTGGCGCCAAATCCCGCGCTGATAACGCTGGGATCCTTAAGAAGAAAACCCTGTGGAGGGTGCAGCGCTGATAGCGCCAGGGCTGGCGCTGATCGCGCCAGACCCACTGGAAGGTGGCGCCAAGGGCGCCAGGCCGGCGCTGATAGCGCCAGTATCTCTGGAAGGGCACGCCAGGGGCGCCAGCTATAGCGCTAGGGGCGCCAGAATTCCCAGCTGGCGCGAGTGGCGCCAAGTGTGGCGCTGGTAACGCCATAGGTTCTGGAAGCTGGCGCTGGGAGCGCCAGAGTGGCGCTAATGGCGCCACAGTTTCTGCAGCTGGCACGGATGGCGCGGCGTCCCGCGCGATCGATGCAGACTATATTAAAAGGAGGATCACATTTTGGAGGAGAAGAAAACCATTTTCTTCTTCCTCGGAGCTCCAGCAGCCATAGGAGAGCTTCCCGAGCTCCCATGACCTTGCCTGATGACCCTAAACGCTTCCTGAACCCTTTAATCTTCCTAGAAACCTGGAGAGAGCGAGAATCCTTCCTCCATTTCACCAAAACCTCCATATTCTGAGGAACCTCCAGAGAGGTGGATGAAAGCTCGAGTTTGGCGAGGAACAGCGGTGGCCCAGCGGCACCAGGGCT
>PYAF01005141.1:28540-39620 GCA_007407185.1 Glycine tomentella | reverse complement strand
TCATAGTGGAGTTGTCCATTGGATTGGTTATCCAATTTGGACGTCGTGGTTTTTTTCCCAATTGGGTTTTCCACGTAAAATTGATTGTGTTATCTTTATCTTTTATCTTCATATTATTGTTTTGAATTTGATTTTAAATTGCGAATTATTTTATAAACTCAATTCACCCCCCCCTCTTGAGTTCATCTGGGGCCAACATAGTATTCGTCAATATCACCTTTTTACTTGAATTAGTTATTTTTGAAAGATTTAAAGTTCATTTAACAATTTATGAATTTGGTAATCAATTACAACATGTATGTAATTGATTTTGATTCATAAAAATTTATTTTTCATTCTAAGTGAGAATTTTCAAATTAATCAATTACAACTCTTGGGTAATCAGCTCTTAGATAATTGATTATATTGTTTTTCATATTAGAAAGAACATCTATAATTTCTTTTTTATGAGAAAACTTGCTAGAGAAGGAATAGTTTGTTCCGATATTAAGGTTTTGGAAGGTTTTCTTCTTGGATTGCTCTCCATTCACTTTCTTGCCATTGCAACATGCCATTGATTCTTCAGACTGTTGTATTGACTTGGAAATTTGATCAAAAGGTCACTAGTTGTTGAATAATGACACTTGACTATGACTTTTTCTAATAAAAAAGAACACTAAAGTTTAATTCTTTCTTATGCTTTCAACTTGGATTTCATATGCTTTTTTAGAAGAGTTTATCCTTTTATAATATTAATACTTCAAAGTTGCTTGATAAAAAGTGTTCAATTTATGCGACGATGAAATTAACGAGATCCAAACTTCAACGATACTACTTAATTAAAACTAATATCTTTAACATGATTAAAATGACATTTTAAAATAATGAACAACTATATCTTTTTAATATAAAAAAATCTCATCATGTCAACAAATTTAAAGTAAATTTAATTTACAATAAATTCAATTAAAAATTATTAATTATAAAAACACAAAAAATAAATATATGTCAACATAATATTCACAATAAAAAATAAATACTCGTATTTAAATAATTTATATTTTATATTATATATATATATTAATTTATAATATCATATAAGTATTATATCATTATTATTGTTCAGAGAAAAACAAATCATAATAAATTCTAATAGATTTAATATTTTTACGATAATATATGTTCAATTAAAGACATAATTAATGGTTATCCTTAATTTTAATATAATTATATTTAATCTGTTACTAAATATTTTAAAAATTAATAATATATATTAAAAATACTAAATATAAATTTAAAAAGATAATTTAAATAAATTCACACAACGCACGAGATTAAACTCTAGTACTTCAATTAAGAGTTAAGACACACTTGGTTTCAAAGTCTTTCTGAATTGTTTTATCAAAAAATTTATTTTTATATGTTTACTTAAAACACATAGTACCTTTTAAATGGCATATTATTTATATGTGTTTGTTTCCGTGTCATGGATCCACGTTAATATTCAATTTCGCATCAAAATTTGGATAATGATGCAAAAGCAACACATAACTGTGTCGGTCTTGCTGAGAGATACAAAATCAAACATGCTGTAATTAATACTTTGTTATTCATCAAAATTTTGGGATATCAATCATTTTTCCTCTGACAAAATAAATAGAAGATTATATTAAAAATCATAATGAGTTTGGCTTAGAAACTACGAGAAATAATTACTGATAATACTTTTTTAATAAAAATTTTACTAACTTCTTAATCAATTTTAAGAATACATATTATTATTATTTTTACTGCAATATTTTCTATTAAATAATATAAAAATATAGAATTTTTTAAATATTTGAAAAAGAAGATTAATAGATTTTTATTAATATAATAACAATTATGTAGTATTAGTGCAAAAAGAAACCCTGTATATTTAATTTGTTGCCAAGAACATCTGTAACTCTAGTTATTTAACGAGTTACTTATTTTTAAAATACCATTGTTTAATTTCTTTTACCATTGAAGATAATTTCCGTGTCATATTGAATTATTTAAAATTAATTTTTAGTTGTTTATGAGTGAAAAAATATTTTGTTGCCATTTAAGAATCATTAAGGGGATAATTTAAGAGTTGTTTAAAACTATATTATTTGAGTAAAATTTATAAGAGTTACTTAATTATGATGTGTCATTGTAAGAACCCATTAACATAAGTTAAGAAACTTAAAATAAATTGCTTAAATATATCCATTGAAAATACTCTAATTATTGCGAACTTGTGTACAACTTGGAGAGGGTGGAATAACTAATTTTTTTTCTCACAAACGTACTTTTTAATATTTTTAATATATCCAATTATCCCTCCCCAAAATCATATACCAGATTATCCCTTAATATTGTACAAAATATGAATTTAGGAATGGGATCCCCAATTCACACCCAATTTTTAAAACTTCTTTTTGCAACCCCTTAGAAAATTCGGTACTTCCAAAACCGACGTTTGAAAGTTTTGTTTTTTTTTTCTTTTTTCTTTTTTCCTTTTTATTTTTGTTTTTGAAATTTTTCTTTAGTTTTTTTAAAAATACAATATAATATAATTATTAATATATTTAAGTATTATATTTTAATAATATAAATAATTATTATAATTGTTAAATATTAACATATAATGTAACTAATTGGAATAATACTTTTTTTTTATAATTATTAATATTTTTTAAAAATTAGTTTATCACAACAACCAAATAATATTATGAGTAGAGACAAATACTGACACAATTAACAATTAGCATAATAGGGATTATCAACGACAACATAAATTATCAGACATTTCAACAATTTAATGGGTACGTTGACTATTTTGACTTGTGCTTCCTTGATTATTTGGACATTTATTCTTGGAAAGACAATCGGTTTTGCACAATGAACAATGCTTCGGTTGCCCCATTTCTCTTTGGTTCATTTAAGTGCGTATACGTTTTAATCTTGGGTGACCCTTTTTTTTTTCTCTGCATTTCTGGATCATGATGCATAGTTGTTCCTTCATATTTTGGCCAATATGATGTGTGCTTCATTTGACCAAATGATCCTCTATAAATGTAAGACACATAATTGAGCTTGTAAAAGTCATCGATGAATTGTTTGTAATCAACACGGACATATTTACATGCTGCAAATTACATGTGAACATGACATGTGTAGTTTTTGTAATTTACTATAATCACACCATCGTTCAATAATGTTTACAACAAATTTTTCTGGGAAACATCATTGTCTTGGATTTAGGGATTCTTCCACAGAGAAAAAAGAGTACTTTGTTGATTGAACTCAACCTTAATAAGGGAAAATGCAATCAAAAGGATGTGGCTGGCCTGACTGCAACTAATAATGTTCCTTTGTACTTCTCATAAAGAAAAGTATCATCGACTTGAGCTATTGGTTTGTAGTATGCAAATTCGTCAACAAGTACCTTAAATGTCCAAAAAAAGCAATGGTACATTGCATAACCAAGAAGTAGTTGTCATTGTTCATCATAAGTTGGGTTCAACTCTTGCTCAACAATGGTTTCAGACACAAATGTTTGAAGTGCTAAGAGCAATTCGGGTAAATCCTCATAAGATTGCTCCAAGTTTTCATTTGCCTGTTCGATTGCCCATTGTTTTGCTAGCCAAGCCTTTCTATAGATGGTGCTGTAGTTGTAAAATTATTTGATGTGGGTTATGAAGGTTGGTACTAACACAATTGCTCATTCTTTACCATTGTTATGATGCTTGTACCGATCACGTTACACCTAAGCTTTATGTGATCGTGTGATATCATTGTTGATACACAAGTGTGAGGTTCTTTTAGTATTTTTATCTCCCATTGATATTAAGTACATACCCCTGCTGATGTTGTTAATCTGTTGGAAGAAATAACATATTAGTGTTTTAAAATATTAAAATTACGCATAAGTCAATCACTACATTTATTGAATGTAGTTTAAAATAATTTATTTCCATTTGCATGTTTTGTTGATACATTTCAATATCCATAAGTCAGTCTCTGACTTTGTGACCTTGTAAGATCTGTTATTCTTTATATAGTAAATATTTACTGCATATTTGACATAAGCTTTGCTGGAAAACCACATTCCTTGAAAAAACATTCACTGTTCATAGACAGATTCTTCTGGGCAGTTCATTAAGTGACCAAATTCATGATCTTCCCAAGATCTGTTGTTGCCTATGTCATGCATGTGTGTTGGTGAACTATAGCCAAACTCAATACCTAAAGTGGCTCGATATTTAGGTTTTGGTTGTCATCCTTATCTGCATCATCTTCGTTGTCATTGTTTAAATTTATTTCTTCCTCATCTTCACTAGGTTCACCATCCTCTGCGTACTAAGGTTGAGATTGTTGTGGCGTGGGCAAAGGATCTACAACTGGGGCACTCTATGACACATGTTGCTTACTCCTTAAAGCGTAAGGAATAAGTTGTTCATATCCATAAAATGTCAGTGATTGAATTAGCCAGGTATATGTTGGGTCAATCAACAATTGTGTGTATAACTCAAGGTTGATGTCCCATTCATACTGTTGAGTTTAGCTATGGTTGAGATCAAATGTTGGTTGGTACTGTTTGTAAATTGGTTGTTGGGATGTTTCAGAATATGTTGGCCAGTATGATTGGCAATTTTGTTGAGGAATTATGATGGGTGTATCAACATCAACGTATGTGATAAAAAATTCAAACCCAAAAAAACATGGTTATTGGTCGAATACCATGAACATACTATCTATTACCGAGTCTTCCTCAAAATTTATGGACGTGTACCTTAGCAACCCTTGACCTGTTATCAAAAGGTATCTATAAACCACATCCTTAATCTATTGGGTTTGTTTGACTTTTATTCCTCGGTATTTGTCTCTATGCGATGCTTCTAATGTGATGCCTTGTGTCACATGTAATATTGCACGTTTTTTGGAATAGAACTCCACTCCTTCAGTGGAGTCACCTATTTTCCCATCTTAATGAATAATAGCCTGAACGGTTTGCTTTCGAGTAGACATTATATTGGGATGGGCTAATGACAAAATTGAGATTGTGTTTTGGTAATATATGTGGATAGAAAAAGATAAGAGAGCTTCAGAATGTGATAGCAAAAGAGGTTTTGAAGTTGCAATTCAGAGTAACCTAATAGATCTTTAAATTTTGGTTGTCGAGGTCGTTGGGTTCACATGTGATATAGTTGAACATTGTCCGCTAGTCACAAATCAATATAATGATACAATGTCGTTGGGTGTCTCTGACATAACATTAATGAACAAGCTTTAATATATATAGTTGAACAATAATAGTATACACCAGTCAATTATGAAATAACTTTGGATAGTATGAAATTGACACATCGTTGCCTGAAGCTCCATAGTGTAAAATATGGGAACACTTCACACTTAACCAAGAGGGGGGTGAATTGGTTAGACTTGGTAATTTAAAAATTTTCTTGATCAAAATCAGAGTTTTGCCCTTTTGGATCTTTATCACTTTTGAAACCAAGCACCTTTATTCAATCCAAAGTTCAACCCAAAATATGTAGTACCTCAAGAATTTGGTTGATAACAAGAACTCACAAACAAAAAAGATAAAATATAGCAAATAGATAGAATATGAACAACACACAAAGATTTATACTGGTTCACTTCAAACACTATGAAGCTACATCCAGTTTTCTTCCACTCAACACTAGAATGGAGTTTCACTATTGTAAATTTCAGTTCTTACAAGTTATTACAAAGTCTCTCTTTATCAACCCTAGATAAGGTTCAGAAATCTAAAACACTATTAGATTCTTAGAGACAACCCACTGAGAACACTACTCAGTAATTCCCCTAGAGAAACTCTATCTCTAGATTACAAGCAAGAAACCCATTTACAATAGACAAAACAAAACCAAAAATCAAAACAGAATTACAACTTCAAAGATTAAGGAAAGAAGTCACCTGATGATCCAATGAACAATATGCATATGAATGATTTCACCAGGTAGAAGAATGATTTCAACCTTAGAACATCTCTTTCCTCAAGCTTTGAAAAAGAAAATCTTGCTTCACTAATCCCTCAAAAACCCATAAGATTTTTGTGAAAGCAAGAACTCAATGAACCCAGAAAAATCACTACAAGAATGTTTTGAAAGCCTTAGAATGCTCAGTATACGAATTGATCAAGTTAGTGAAAAAGCTGAGCATGGGTTCTATTTATAATAAGCTTTCTAACCGTCAGTAATCGATTACATACGCTCCTGTAATCGATTATTTCAAGATTGTAATCGATTAAACTGTTCAATAGATGTTCTGGGTTTGAGCAACGAACAGAATAATTGATTATCCCGTCTGGTAATCGATTAAGACAAGAAGCTCCAATTTTTGAAATACACTATGTAATCGATTACGAATTTTGGTAATCGATTAAGTCAGAAGGCTTCATAAAACAATTTGTACTTTGTAATCGATTACTACATTTGGTAATCGATTAATGCAGCATAACATGTTAATCATAGGCATATACTGTAATCGATTACTATCTTTGATAATCGATTAAGACAGAAAGATGATATTTCCTATTTAGCCTATGTAATCGATTACTAATTATTGGTAATCGATTAAAGTATCATTATATCAGTTTATATGAAATTATAGCTAAAATAATCGATTAATCCGATACGTAATCGATTACATTGTTCTTGAAAAGTTTTCCAGAAGGCACAAAGAACAAAATAATCGATTCTTATCTTAGTGTAATCGATTAAATCAGTAAGAACTTATTTTTCCAAAAACTTAGATTTAAACTTGCCTAATTCACCAAATGCTTGTATATATTGAAACTCAATTTGATTAACTAAATGAATGATATGAATACTATGCACATGGATCATCAGAAAATACTTCTTCCTTTTACATTAATCACAAATTGATCACCAAGGCTTCAAAGCATGTTGAAAGCACAAAACCAAGCTTGATCCAATGTTCATTCTTCAAGCGATTCCTCTCTTAAATCAACACATAGGGCCTAAAAACTCATAAAAAAAAAGTGTTCAAAAACAAGAAAAAATCAACTGTACTTCAAAATTTTATTCAATGAGGACAACCTTTTACCTATATGGTTATGTGTATAAGGTATTTTGGTTCAAATAATGCTTTGTTCCTATAATTTTGATGTCGATAATACAACTTTTAGGACTCCAATCGGCCTAAAAATGAATAAATGATTCGAAGCACTTTATACTATTTTGGAAACCCAAGGACTCAATCGTATGGATATGTAAAATACAGGATTTCCAATCCTAGCAGGAAAAGGGGGGGAACGGATAAAAAAGTGCCTAAAAAAATACTTTTACTTCAAAATCTCAGTCCAAAAGGGAAACTTTTGGCACCTATATGGTTATGTGTATTAGGTATTTTCGTGCAAATAATGCTTCATTCCCATATTTTTTATGTCAATGAAGCCAACTTTTAGGACTCCAATCAGCCTAAAAACACATAAAAAAGTGCCCAAAACACAAGAAAAAATCACTTTTATTTCAAATTTTATTCCTTAAGGGTAACTTTTGACACCTATATGATTATGTACATGTATCAAGTATTTTAGTTCAAATAATATTTGATTCTCATAGTTTTCATGTCAGTAAAGTTGACAATACAACTTTCAAGATTCTAATCAGCTTAAAAATGGATAAAAAATGCCCAAAACAAGAAAAAAATCACTTTTGCTTCAAAATTTCATTTCATGAGGGTAATTTTTGACACCTGTATGGTTGTGTGTTAGGATCGTGTAAGTCACTTGGTCATTGAGGCAATGGCCTTAGGCCTCCAATTTATTTAGGACCTCAATATTTTTATACTTTTTTAATAAAGTATTTTATTTATTAATTTTAATTATTAAGTGGTAAATTATGTTATAGTATGATATATTATTTAGTATTATTTTTATTAATAAGACCACAAATATTAAATATAGATGTGAGTATTATTACAAATAATTTAAGTGTAATTTTATTATTTATTTAAAAAAGTTAAAAATATTATTTTATATCTATTTTGGACCCTACCTCTTTCCTACCTAAAAATTAATTATTGAAATTAGTATAGAGTTTAAATTTAATGAATTAATCTATAATTGATATATATGTAAAAAAATATTTGGTGCAAATGTTGATGTCAAGATCATATATTTAACTAAAATTCTATTTTTATCAACTCTTTTGTATTTAAATGTACATCTTTAATTGAAAGTTAATTTAAATACATTTTCAAATATGAAACCATGTTCAATTTTTTATTTGAATTCTAAATTTTTTAAAAAAATAGATGAGAATAAATTGAAAAAATCTTGATTTATTTTTTAAAATAAAGATATTACAAAAGTGAATACTTAAAAAATTATACAATAATTAAAGTATTACATTATATTAAAATATTTTTTTAAATATTCATCGTTTCTAAAATATTATTAATAGCACTTGTAACTATAATTATTATTGAAAAAATTAAAACTAAAATTGTTTAAATCTTATATAACATTACGTATGTCAAAAATAGCTTAATTAAATTTGTTGTTTTATATACTGAAATAAAATATTATAAATATTTACATACTAAATTTTGATAAATATAGAATAAATAAATAAAATAATAATAAATTTAAATGTAAATGTAAATTTTGCCTTAGGCCTAATTTGGAGGAAGAATAATTAGATATATAAAAATATTAAAAGTTACATTTGTGTAAAAAAATCGAATAACTGATACAAACAAAAATGTAATGTTTAACGACTTAAAATGCGCCTACTAGATAAGTCACATTAAAAGTGATTATAATATCTTTGGAGACATTTACATGGTTCCAAAGTTACATTTAAAAAAGTCAACACAAATCAATTGATAAATAAAATTGTTAAAATGAAATATCATTTTCCTTTTTTTTTCATATATTAATAATATTTTTAAATATTTAATATTCGTTTTTATATTTATTTCTCTTTTATTTATGAAAAGTGTAAATTTTTTTCAATATTACTTTAAATTTTTAACAAAAACACATAAATAAGATTACATTTTTATTTTAAAAATGACTAACTAAAAAGAACATAAGTAATTAACACAGTAATAGAAGGGATAAATAATTTTCTCTTTCCCTTTAGATATTAAAATTTCCGTATAAGAAGTGGTCCTCGTAAGTTTGATAGAGATCGAAAAAGTCAAGATCCAATCCAATGCTGAACTAACAGTTTGTTATTTATTTAATGTCAACCAGGAAATAAGTTATGACAGGCTAATAGCCACATGTTAAATTTATACTACCAATAATATTTTCTTTTATTTCCTTTTATTTAATAAATAAGAAAAATACCCATTTAATAAATGTCTTTTTCTATTTTTATTTTTAAATGAAAAAGAACTAAGTCATGTATAAAATTCAGTGCACTGATAACACAAACTCAAAGATCACATAGTGATAAAGAGTGCAGCTTATATATATTAACGTCATATTTAAGTTATTAAATAGTTTTATCGATCGTAATCTTTTATTTAAATCTTCCCTTGGGAGACTAAAGTTTAATTTTTTATTTATTTATAAAACATAGATATCCTTCATCCTTAATCAGAAACAATCTCATTAGAGCTAAATAAAATCACTACGGATGACATTTTTATGCAGTTTGCAATAGATTAAAGGTTAATATTATTATAATTTTATTATTAAGTGAAACCACTATGACAATTTTAGGAACTAAACTTAGCAATCCCATTGACCTTAACTATACAAGTTGATTAGATTGTTTATTTTTTAGATTTTTCTTGTTTCGGCCCGAGACTTCTTGATGACTTTTATTTTTTTTATTCCTCTTCTCTTTCTTTACATTTCCCTAAGACAAGATAGACATGATTTAAGACTGATATGTATGATCATTTATTTATTTTATTCTTCTTCTCTTTCTTTTTTTTTTCCCACTTTTTCTTCCATTTAAATTTCAACTTTTTTCTTCTTTATCATTTTCTTTCCTCTCTATCAAACATAGGGTTACAGATATTTTTTTTATCACATAAATTTCATTATTGTAACTAAGTAAAGACACAAGTCACAATGTAAAAGAAAAGTATAATAACCCAAAATCCTAATTACTAAAAGTGAGTTAGCAACTAAACTGTGGGAATTTGCGAAAACTCTATATTCTAATCTTTGTGCCTTAATTTTCAAACAAAGAATTAACTTGCATAATCTTATTCTATAGTAGCCAAAATCCTTATTAAGTTATTTGTTAAGCATATAATTCATTCCAACACTAAAAAAAATGTATTTTTAGTGACATTTAATCTGTGGCGATCCTTACTAATCGCCAAAAATATTTTTTTTTGAAATGATGTCCCAATTGGGCCCATATCTTCAGTCCATTAACTTATTCGGGCCTAATCTCAAGTGGCAATGTAGGTCAGAGAGAGAACAATGTCGCGTATACTATGTATTATACACGAAGCAAAAACCCTAGCTTATTCACTATCCTTCTTCCATCAACGCGGCACACATACAGAGTTTGTCGGAATGGGAAGGGTGATTCGTGCTCAATGTTAGGGTGCTGGGTCGGTGTTCAAGTCCCACACTCACCACCGCAAGGGTCCGGCGAGGTTCCGCAGCCTCGACTTTGTTTTGGTACCAATTTTCTTATCTTTTTTCTGTGTTCTTCACATGAATTGCAATTTAAAAATTTATTTCTTGGGGGTTTTTAACTTTTGATCTTGGCCTAGATGCTTGCTTAGTGGGGAAGTTCTGAAATAATGAAGGGATTTGGTAACACTAAACCATAAATCAACATCAACATCAACAGCACCTTTAACCCAAATTTATTGGGGTCGGTGGTAGATGAACCAAATGATAAATCAAAAATAAAGCAAAAGAGAGAAACAGAGTTAAAATAAAAGAATGGTGAGAGGAGAAGAGAAAAGAAGAAGAAAAGAATTAAAACAGGGAACAACTGGAATATAGAACTACTAAAGGGTTTAACCCTCCATCAGACTTATAGTTTTTCTCCACTCCGTCCTAAGACATACCGTCCGCCAATCTAAATCCCACTCCATTAGG